>APFE030493458.1:0-12630 GCA_000404065.3 Pinus taeda | reverse complement strand
CTACAAGTATAAAGAAAATGGCTGGTTTGAATGAAATGATATTTTGTATTGATGTTCTTAGTTTTATCATGGAACTTTGGGATCTTGGTCAACTTTATTGCAAAGGTGTTGACAATGAGAAGAGGAGTTGAATGCATTTGTTTCTCCTACAAATCTATTAGAATTTTTCTGAGCCACACAATTTTATTCATAGCTTCTACAACTGCCACATATTCTGCCTAAGTTGAATCTGCTAGAGCTCACTATTTGAGTGTCCTCTAGCAGACTTATCTTGATACAAGACTCATAACATAACCTTAAGTAGATACTTAGATTCTTTATCTCCATCAAAACTTGAATCAGAGTATCCAATCAAGTTGAAGCCATAGACCTCTGTATAATTGAGTCCAAAGTCTTTAGTCCAAAGTCTTTAGTTCCTTTCAATTATTTTAGAACTCTATGTGCAACAAACCAATCACCCTCAATAGAAAATGAAATGTTTGGTTTGGTAGTAGTTAGATAGTTGAGACTTCCTACTAGCTATTTGTATTTTGTTGCATCCTCAAATTATTTTCATTTAGTGGATGTAAGGTTTAAATTTTGTTCCATTAGAGTAGTCAAAGGATTGCACTCAGCCATGCCAAATTTATTCAACAAATCTCTAACTTAATTTTGTTGCATCCTCAAATTATTTTTATTTAGTGGATGTAAGGTTTAAGTTCCATTAGATTAGTAAAAGGATTGCACTCACCGATGCCAAATTTATTCAACAAATCTCTAACGTACTTTCGAGAGAGGAATATAAACTTTAGATGCTTGGTTACTTCAATACCAATATAGTAGTGAACATATCCCAAATCTATGATTTCAAAACATTTCCTTAATTCATTCTTTATGGATGCAATATCATTCTCATTGTTCCATATAATCAAAGATCATCTACATACACCACAAGATCATCTACATACACCACAAGATATACAATTGTTTTTCAGACTTTCTTGACAAACAAAGTTGCATCATCAAGATCATAGTGTTTGAAATTTGGTTTGAGAAGATGCTTAGTCAATTTCTCATACTAAGCTCGCGATGCTTGTTTGAGGCCATACAAGGATTTGACAAGTTTGCATAGTTTGTGTTCCTCACCCTTCACAACATATATTTCTGGTTGGGACATAAAAACATTCTCTTTCATGTCTCCATTCAAGAAAGTGGTTTTTACATCCATTTGATGGACTTTCCAACCGTTCTACCTTGTCAAGGCAAAAAGAGTCTAGATGGTAGCCCATTTTTCTGTGGTGGCAAAATTATCCTCATAATTAACCCCTTCCTTCAGTGCAAAACCTTTTTCCATGAGCCTAACTTTATCCTTGTCAACCGACCCATTTTCTTTATACTTGTTCTTGAAGACCCACTTGTAGCCCATCAGTTTGGTTCCCAACGGAGGATCAATGAGCTTCCAAGTGCCATTCTTTATCAACGCATCATATTCCTTTTGCATCGATTCTTTCCATTCATCATGAGAATCGACTTCTTTGAAGAAACTTGGTTTGAAATCTATAGAAAAATTTAATTCACAATCATAAGAAACATCCATATCAACAAGTAAACCAAAATTGTCTACATCACCTCCATTCTGTCTAGCAAAGCTTCTTATCACTCTCTTTCCAACCTCATGAGGATGAACACTTTCAAGTGTGTTTGTGAGCCATTTTGGAGGACCTTTTTGAGATGACTCATGTTGTTCAGTTAATTGAGATGGGGTTGAATCAATATTTAGCCTCCCAATTCTCTTAATCACATCACTCAAAGTGTCTTCTTGATGAGTGGTTGGAGCTCCATGAGGGAGAGAGAGTGCTTTAGAAGGAGATTGCACAAATTGATCAAGTATAGGGATCCCCCCTTCAAGATGTGGAATCTCATTATCAGATTTTTGAAAAAAATTTGCATGCCCAAATCTGTCCAAGTGATCAAGCTACCACTGAACAACATTGTCACTCTTGGAAGATTGAGGAAAGATCATAGAGACGATATGCTTTGGAGGTATCTGAATATCTCAAGAAGATACATTTCTCACTCCTCGCACTGAGTTTGTTTCTATGTTCCTTAGGTATTAAGGCATAACAAGTGGAACCAAATTTCATAGGGAGTCGTGTCTTTTAGAGCATAGAACTGCATCAACCAAGAACATCAACTTTATATTTTCTTAAAACATCATTGAATGTACCATATTTAAGATTGTCTAGTTCATTCTTTCAGCTACACCATTTTGTTGAAGATTATAAGACACGGTTGTTTGATGTTTGATCTCATGCTGGCAAAGATAGTTTTCAAATTCATTTGAAGTATATTCTTTTCCATTATCGGTGAGAATATAGCCAATATAAAAGTGTGCATCATTTTCAATGCATGCATGAAAGTTCTTAAAAGTTTAAAAGCTTCATATTTATTCTTCAATAGTTATGCCCAACACATTCTGGTGTAGTTAGCAATAAATGCCATCATGTATTTATTACCATTTCGACAAGGAATAGGCATAGGGCCAAACAAATCAAAATTAATGAGTTCAAGCTTTTTATGTGCTCTAGAATGAGAATCATGAAAAAATTGTTTCTTGTGCTTTCCTAACATACAAGCATCACATTGCTTAAGTTTCGTAGGAATGGTATGAAAATTACTAACACCATTTCTCTTCAATAAATGTAGGTTTTCATAGTTTAAATATCCAAATCTAGCATGTCATAAGAGACTAGTGTGAAAATTCAGAAACCCGAATCCTGTTGCAACAACTAGAAATAATTCTCCTAATTGTCAAATTAATTTGTAACAATTTATCTACCGTTTGCTACATCAAATGTTTAATCAATCACACTGCAACCTACACAAATAAAACCGCGTAATAAATAAACATTGGAAGAAATGATAACACACATACATAAAATAACACAATTATTTTTGGATCAATGTCCCTAGAAAAGAACCAACTTGGGAAAACCGGTGTAGCAATGAGGGTTTTATTTATTATGTGGCAGTGAAATATGAGTATATCTATTGATGCCCAACTGGAAATCCAAACAACAAGAAAATAGGAGTAAAATATTGAAGGGAATTACCCTTCTCCCACACGGAATCTCTAGCTGGACTTTCCCTATCAAAACTCGGCCTCCTGAAGCACTGCGTAGTTTCCCTCTGGGACTCCTTCCCAGCCTCTAGAAATGAGAACGAATTTTTCTCCTCACCAAATCAATCTACCTAACTTAAGCATTGTGCAGTCCCTTAGTCCTGCCTCTCTCGGATAATTAAACTCACTTGTTGCTGCCTCCAATGATAGGAAAAATTTAGCCCCTATAATTGTAGAGAAGTCCATACCACTTAAATATTCTTTGCTTCATGTCGAGTTCACCTAGGTAAATATAGTTGTTTCTACCTGTAATGGAGCCGACATAAATAATAGGAGTAACCAACTTGTCAATTTGTTGGGGCTGACTAATAGATTATTGAAGAGGCCAACATGATGGTGGACGAGTTAACATGACTCAAAAAAAAATATTTCTTTAATACAATGATCCCAAGAAGGGTTTACATAATTAATTTTGACTTTTACTCAATAAATTCCTAGAGAACTCAATGGGTGCTTTTACCTATTGACTATTGACCCAAGCTTGAAACCCATGCTTTAATAAGTCAATTTCTTTAACAATAAAATTTTATTTTGACAAATACAATACATCATGACTTAAATGTAATTATGAAGAGCGACATTAGTTACATTCTTCAACACCCCCTCTTAACTAGGGAGGTATTGATAATTATATATATAGAGGTACATGGAAGATCTCAAAATGATATGAACTACGCAGAGTTCTAGCACACCGAGTGCTACGGACTAGATAACCGACTAGGGTATTCTATCTCAGTCGGACTAAGGGAACTCAAGCTTTAGCAAACTCTAGGTACCATTAGGATTTTAAGCTCTACCACCAACCCAAGGATCTAGGCGCATATCTAAGGTCGGAGCTCCATGAACACCACAACCCTCCCTCTTCAAGATCTGTACATCAACACATAGGCCAACTCGATGTCCTTGAAAGAATCTTTCCATTAGATGCTTCACCTCTCCTTATAAACTAAACGAGATATATCCATTTGTCCAAGCACACTTCCAAAGTGTTCAACTTTCTTGTGGAGAGATTTATCTGTACAAACACAACCCTAATTAGTAATAAACTATCAAAAATACATACAAGTAAACACAAGCCTTCACGGTCCCCAATCATTCTTATGCTACTTTCATCATCAAGTTATCCATATACAATTTGTGAGAAGCTTTCTTCTTCTTTCATTTCTTCAGAAACACCATACTTAGATATTCTAACTTCATGAAACATTTATCTGTAGTACTTTTGCTTACTTCAAAGTATTCACTATCATAATATGTCCTCCCTCTCAATTGGGGAGATATACCCATTCTTCTATTCATGTTCCTTCTCAACTTAGGGAAATCAACAACTTCATAATATCGGAGAAACTTCATTCTTTCAAGGTTTTATTTCTTTCTTTATGGTATCGAGGTCATCTTGATCATCATCATCATCATTCATCATGCTTACCAGTATTATCAAGTCATATTTTACAAACATCTTCAACATATTGAAGATTATGTACATGTAAAACTTTAATAGCAAGTATAACCAAAAACAAATGTACAAAAATGTTAAGTTAACTATGTTAATACAACCAACGCATTCATGCTTTTAGACATCAAATACCTAGACCTAGTTAGGTTCAAGATACATAACTTTTTACATGCTAGACATCAGCCCCTAGCTAGAGTTTTGTTATAAACCCTAGACTTTAGAGAAACTCAATCAAGATATGAGTCTCATTATATCTAGGGCCTCAATATTAATTTTATAAGACAAACTCTGCCGTGATTTAATGAAAATCATAGATTCCATCTTCAAGACACAAAGGATTAGATATCAATAATTCAATAACAATCTAATCATAGTTCTATGCATCTAATGTTTCAACAATATGCTTTTACATGACAAACTTCTACTAGGGTTTATAGAAAAAGCTAGATTTTATCAAAACTGAATCACATCGGAAAACAATATCATCATATCCTAGAATATAAATCTCTACTAAGGTTTTACAAACCTTATATTTTACAAAATAAAACATGAGTATCAACAATTAGGTTAGCATACTCGCATATACCTATCTAGGATGCATTTCACATCAATATTTACTAGGTAAACCCAAGACACAAACATTAATACATCAAAGTTAGATACAACAATTTTCTCCATGCTAGGGTTTCGAGGAGAGGAATATATACCTAGGGTTTCATTCCTAGGAAATCACTATAGATATTACACGCGTTTCACTCATAAACCCTAATTCACCAAACCCTAAATATCTAGGGTTTTTGCTCATGATTTACATAATAATAGTAAAGCCTAAAAGACTAGGGTTTATCCATGAAAATATCAAAACCCTAATCTTCAAAAGAATAGGATTTGTAGACTTCATTAACAACTCCTAAGTAAATTAGAGTTTCATTGACATACCCATATCATTAAGAGGTTAGGATGTTATAGTGAACCCTAAAGATTAGGGTTTCAAAAAATGAACAAATGATAATATAATGAGGGTAGATTCAATCTAATGAATAATCACCCTAACAAGAATCTTTGTGATTCAAAATCCTAAACTTAAGAAAGTTAATAAAGCAATTTTCAAAATTAATGTTCCTTGTAATGGAAAGGATTAGCCATAAATCAGATGGAGTGAAACATATTTGGAGCTGTTCCTATTACGAACCTTGTAGGGTTACCCTATTAAAGGGGTTTCCTTTTGTAGAAAAGGCTTCTATCATGACTTAAGTCTTTGAGAGTCTCCCTTTGAATCTTCACATGATCCCTTTTCTTTTATCTGCAAAATATTTTAGAATATATTTTTCTAAGGAAAACATAAGAAAAAGGATTATATTTGAGCAATAACAATAATTAATTTAAATATTATCCTTTTGTGAGAAAGAGAAGGCTTCTTTTAAAGGGTTTTCCTTTTATATATATAAGATCAGTTTTTCTTCATGTACCTGCAACATTTATTTCACAAACAATACCAAGAATATGCAAGTATGAATACATGGTCATAAACTAAGGATTTCTAGATCAAACCCTAACTCACCTTTCAAGATATTGATTTTGAGGTTTAAAAATACTAGGTAAGGATTGCAAAATCAATAAAAACATTTCAAAATTTTAAGCCAAATTAATTTATACCCTGTATAGGCAAAAGTGATTATACGTACCTCAAAAAATACTTACCTTAGTTCTCCAAGATATGAGTTCCATGTTGCTTTCAACAATGATCACTTTAGGAGATACTGGGATTAGGGACTGCCTTTTAGGAGAAACTGTTATTAATGTTAAATGGTACCAATTGTAGGTTCTTATTTACCATGATTTGTTTGTGAATAACTACTACAACAAAATGCCATAATTTGTAGAAGAGAGGGTGTGATTTCAATCTTTATATTAATTTATTATATATATATATATTTATATTATAATAAATTAGTATATATATATATATATATATATAAATAATATATATATATATATATATATATATATTATTTATATATATATATATATATATATAAATATAAAGATGATTGTGGCCCTTTAGTTGACTTTAATTTCCTCAAATAATCAAAAGATTGCTTCTATTTAGTCTGATCTTGGTTCCTTTTATAAGAAGACTTTTTGTTGTACATTACGACTATATGATACTTAGCCTTTGATTACTTATGTGCACAGAACCTTGTCCTATTCCACAAAGGTCTTGGTTCTTATAAAGTGATTGTAGATTCGAGTTGGCCCTTTAGAGTGCCTCTAATCAACTCAAAACTAGTTCCTTTTTCTTACAAGTTGTTCAGCTTCCAAATGTATCTCTATTCCTTGATAAAAAATACATAGACTTCTAAGGACTTTTGGATTCCTGAGGTGACACAGTTTTCAGATTAGAGATATGAATTCTGACCTTTATATCTATACTCAATACTTTTCTCCTTCTACCAAAGGATTTAACCTTGAAGGGGCTATTAATCTAGCCTTTCGTTCTTTAGGGACAGTGTTTCTATATTTTTCAAACTACTTCAGTGTCTTTCTCAAGCTTGTAGCCTAATCACAAGGGTAAATTCTTTGTAGATATCCCGAGAATGTCAATTTATTTGCTCAGAATTTCTTTCTAGGAGCTCAGTCCTTGTTGATACTTTATAATTTCCCTTACGCCAACAAACCAAGCTTTGATACCATGTTGAGAAATCCATCAAGGCAGTAACTTAGTATTGTACTTTAATTTATTTCTCTTATTATGAAATTATCTTCTCATATTTAATTATTAGTTCTTCCAATTTATCTTTTTCTTATCATCAAGAATAATTCTAATCAAACAAAAAAGGAGGACACAAGATGTAGGCACAGAGCTAGGAAAAAACCCCTAGGTAGGGGAAAACCTAGTCAAGAACTCTTCCTTCATTAGATTCAAATCACAATGAGACAACCAAGAATCTTGACCTAAACCTCTCTCCATCCATAAAATCATCTCTTTAGTGAAATAGTATTCTTCTAAAACTGTCTTTAACAATGAGATTTTCATCCCTTCTTCAACCATAAAACAAAATCGGCTCCTGTAGCTATAGAAACTAACTTCGGTCCTGCGATGATAGAAAAGTTGTGGCCCATGTAATTGTAGAGAAATTCAGCCCTTTCTATCCATAATTCACTTTTTTGTCTGTAGTCCATACCACGAAAAATTGTTTGCTTCAGGTCGAGTTCACCTAGGTATATATGGTTGTTTCTTCCTATAATTGAGCCAACATGAATAATAGGAGTAACCGACTTGTCAATTTGTTGGAGGCCAACTAGTAGATTATTGAAGAGGTCAACTTGATAGTGGAGGAGTTAAAATGACTAAAAAAAAAAAACTCTTTTGTTAAGCCTAATCCCAAGAAGGTTTTACATAATTAATTTTGAATTTGACTCAACAAAATCCTAGAGAACTCAATGGGTGCTCTGACCTATTAATTATTGGCCCAAGCATGAAACCCCTGCTTTAATAAGTCAATTTATTTAATAATAAAAATTTATTTTGAAAAATACAATGCATCATTACTTAACTATAATTATGAAGACTGACACTAGTTACATTCTTCAAAAGTTACAGGTCTTCCAAAGCTCCAAGAAGAACATGAAGAAGTTTGCAAAGGTTGTGCACTTGGAAAGAATGTGAAGGGATATTTTATGAGCAGTGGCAACAGTTCTAAGGGAATCTTAGATCTAATTCAACCAAAGGTATGCAGACGAATGACAACTACTTCTTTGGGTTGTTTCTTGTACGAAGTGACATTTATAAATGATTTCTCTTGGAAAACATGGGTGTACTTCATAAGGACAAAAGATGAGGTATTTAACAAGTTTCGAGAACTCAAGTCTCAGGTATAGAACTTCGCAGGGAAGAAGATCAAGGTTTGAAGATCAGATAATGGAGGAGAATATACTTCTAAGGAGCTCATTTCCCTTTTCAAATAAGTTGGGTTTAAGGGGGAGTTGATAGTCCCTTACAACCCTCCACACAATGGGGTTGTCAAAATGAAGAATAGGTCCATTGTGGAAGCTTCTAAGGCAATGATTCATGATAAGGATTTACCCATGTTCTTATGGGAAGAGGCATCTAAGACAACAATTTATGTTTTGAACAGATGTCCTCACCGAATTTTGAAATTCAAGATTCCTAATGAAGTTTTCACAGGTGAGAAACCATAGGTGGGGCATTTGAGGATCGTCGGTTGTCCTGTATACATTCATGTACCCAAGGAGAATAGGATATAGCCTCTCCTCAACACGCTACAACTTACAACTACGAAAACAGTCCCCATACCCTCCCAAAAATAGTATACTTCCCCACTTGTTTATCCTTTAAGACCAGACCCAATAGGGTCTTCATTTGCCAATGAAGAGTCAAAAAGTTTAAGAATTGCTTCTTCCTACCCCCTGATGTGCCCAAGGTTAGAAACACAAGCCGACATATCCTCCACGAGCTCAAAATCTTATATATATTGTGTTTATGCCATCACTTGGGTTTCAAGCTTGCGAATTTCCGTCTAAGTATCTAGTGAAACAAAATTGAAGTTATAATCATTCTAAATTTTATTAGAAAAGAAAAAAATTACGTAAAAATTATGTTGAAAAATGATTTATTGTGGTATTAAGCTCACTTTTACTTATGTAAGAATTATCAACTCAAACAATTTTTTTTTTCAAATTATACACTTTTATTCTAAAATAATATTCAAAATTTTTGAGAATATACTATAGAATAAGATAAATATCCTTTGAATTTTTTAAGAAAATGTGCAAAAGTTTTATTTAATGTTGTATGTACAAATATTAAATTTAATGAATTATTATATATATAGACACACACACATGATGAATAACCAATATGTTAAAATATTTAGAAGGGGCTACTTGGAAAGGGATGAGCAAAATTTTAATATGTTAAAATATTTCTCGAAAAGAAATAATTATATAAAATTGATAATTTGATTATACATAATTAATTAATAAAGGTTATTTAAAGAGAAATAATGTGAATGAATTGAAAGAAAAAGGAAGATATATTTTTAATAACTAGATCCATTATTTATATACATATATGATTTGTTAGATTATTTGTTAAATTTTATATAAATATATCATATTTTTCTATTATAAAATAATAATTTTAGATTATTTTTTTTTATATTTTATGTGGAAGAATGATTTATTGTGGTGTCAAGCTTACTTTTATTTATGTAAAATTTATCAACTCAAATAGAAGTTTCTTTTGGAATTATACACTTCTCTTGTAGGAGGACATTCAAGGTTCTTGAAGATATACTATAGGATCAAGAAAAATATTATTTGGGAAGATTTTAAAGATGTGAAAAACATTGTGGTTGAATGTGTAGTATGCCAACAAAATAAGGAAGAGATAGTTGAGACCCTAGGGTTCATACAACCATTAGCCATACAAGCTAGTGTTGGGAAGAAGTATCAATGGATTTTATTATAGGTTTATCTAAATCAAAATGAAGAAGTAGCATTATGGTAGTGGTAGATCTAAAGACAAAGTATGCCCCATTTTGCTCTCTTCCTCATCCTTTTAAAGCAATTATAACGGAAATAGCCCAAAAGCTACATGGAATATCGAAGATTATTATAAGTGATAGAGATCCATTTTTTACAAGAAACTTTTGACTTGGTTTATTTTCTTATGTGGGTGCTCAATTGGCTCACAACTTATCTCACCATCCAAAATATAATGGAAAATTTGAGATTGTGTATAAATGTTTATAAGGATATCTACTTTGTTTTGCATCTAATAAACAGACATAATGGGATAAATGGTTTCCCTAAGCAGAATGGTCGTACAACACATCCTTTGATACTTCATGAAAAATGTCACCATTTATGGCAATTTATAAATACCATCCTCCATCCATCACATCAATAGGACTCTAAAGGCTCAAGTAGTAGAGAACCACATACAATACCAACGAGAGGTCCTCAAACCATTGAAGGACAACTTGGTTATAACACAAAATAGGATGAAACAACAAGAAGATTAGTGTTATAGTGAAAGAGAATATGAAGTTGAGGATTGGGAATTTTGAGACTACAGCCATATAAATATCTCTCTCTCAACCAACAAAAAATTAACAATAAATTGGCATCGAGGTATTATGGCCCCTATAAGGTTTTGCAAATGATTGCAATTATGGCTTACATATTAGAATTGCCTCCATCTTCACATGTGCATCTAATCTTCCATGTTTCTTGCTTGAAGAAGGTTATTGGTAAAAATATCTCAATCCAAAAACTTTTACAAGACAATAATGAAGAAGGGAAAATCATACTAGAACCAAAAACAATCCTAAAAACAAGGATTAAGAAATTGGAAAATTGAACAATTATTGAGTACCTTATCAAATGGAAGAACCTACAAGCAGAAGAGGCGACATAGGAAGATAATTTTTTCGTGTAGAACACCACAAATGGTCAAGTGTTGAGGAAAATACTTGTTTGTAAGGGAGAGGCATGTTAACCCCTATATAAGCCCCATCTTAAACATAAAACCTCTTATTAAGGCCTAGATATCGAGTGGTTACATTTCTATTGTCATATTGTTATGTAAGCTAGAACCTTTCATGGTCTCATTTTATTATAATTATTGTGACAACATCAACTGCTTTCACCTATGTATGCAATATAAATACTTTTATAAAAGAAGTATGGGTTGAGTTATGGGACACATATTCTAGAGACTGAGGAGAGTAATTGCATGGGGTTTTAATTGTTATGACAACTAAGGAGGATGGTATTTATGCATTCTAATTAAATTGGAGCATACCATTAAAGAGGAGGTTGGACAAGAGGACATGTAAAAAATTATGTTTTCCCACCCCGGTTTTCAGTTTTTCCTTATTTCTCCCATGTAGTTAAATGCCCTTTCCCATAAACATACATCCAACAGGCTGGAAAAAATAAATTCGCTGAAAACACAAATTCTGGAAAATTTACAGAATGCTGGAAATTGCAGAAATAAAAATCAGCAATAATAAACAACCATTAAAACACATTAAAACACTCATATTTTTGGTCAACATGACCGTGGAAAAACCCCCTAGAACTCTTGGGGAAAACCAGTTTGAGAGCTCTTCTTTATTTCTAGAAAATGCCTTTTTACAGTAAGAGAAATATTCAGCAAAAATCAGCTTTTACAACTTATCTCAGCCTTGCTGAAAAAACTGCCCTGCTGAAACACCGCTGTACAGACTTGCTGAAACACCGCAGCTGAAACTCCGCTGCGGATACACGGTTGATGAAACACCACTGCTGCAACTCAGCTGCTGATACACCGCTGCTGAAACACCGTTTCTGCAACACAGCTCGCTGCTGAAACATCGTTGCTGCAACACCACTCGCTGCTGATACACCGCTGCTGAAACACCGTTGCTGCAACACCACTCACTGCTGATACACCGCTCATGAAACACCGTTGCTGCAACACCACTCGTTGCTAATACACCGCTGCTGAAACACCGTTGCTGCAACACCACTCGCTGTTGATACACCGCTGCTCACTGTCCAGAAATCACCCTTGCTCTCTTGCTCTCCTTCTCTCAATCTGCTCATGAAAGAATTGAATCGAATGAGATCTTTTCCTCCTTTTCCTCCCTTAATATAACTCCAAGTGACTTTTGGGTGATCCAAGTGACTTTTGGGTGATCTCTAAATCCAATGGCTGAAATAGATTTAGATCAATGGCTTAGATTAAATGCACATTTAAATCTCACTTTCTATTTTTTAATTCACCCACTTTAATAAAGACCCACTTAGTCATTTATTTCCAAAGTCACTTTTCCTTTCTAATTTTTCATTGACTTTATAAAAGTCACTTTAAAATTAGACTTAGTAACTTTATCACTTAAAGTCACTTTTAATTTAGATTTTAACTTTATAAAAATTATAAAGTCACTTTAGGAGAAAAATTAAAATCTTTTGGACACTTTTCTCTAGGCCAAAGATCAAA
>APFE030493454.1:126238-193398 GCA_000404065.3 Pinus taeda | reverse complement strand
CCTCTCTCATTTTTCCTAAAATCCCTGCCCTTAACTACTACCAAACCCTCTCCCCTATCCCTCCACTATTTGGCCAACATGACACCCCAAACCCTACCCTCTCAAAAACCACAAACTCCTTCCATATCCCTAAAAAATTTCTCCCTATAACCCCTATTCCCATTACATTAGTCCCTTCCTAATACTCCCTGTTTCATTGTTTCCCTTGGTGACAGATATCACAAAGGCACCCAGCCTCACACCATCATCAAAGGGCAGCCTAATCACAGTCCACATTGCAGTCATGACATCACAACATTCGTCAGAGTATGAGACGGAGACAGATAGTGACTCATCATCAGAAGAGCAGGTTCCCACGAGACACCACAAGAGTAGCAAACATGTCAGGGATGAACCCACTACCCTCACTAAGTTACAAGCATGCCCTCTTGCCATGTCATGCTTCAAGCACCTATCATGTTTTGAATTTTGTCAAAGGGTGGCAAATGTTAGATTTCATCATGAGTTGGCCTGTTTATTTTTGCTTCATCTACATGGAGGTCAGTCTATCTTGGCTGGGGTCACTTTCACATTGACACCCGAAGTTATATCAGTGGCAACAGGTATACCAAATGTTGGAGAACAATGGCATAATAAGAAGAAGGTGGATAGGAAACACTATGAGCCTTACATCAAGGCCATATTCTTGAGGACCAACAGGCAATCATGGAGCTGCAAAGCATCTGTGAGAATCGACAAGCTGCCCAGCAGAGGAGGATCGAGCTCACTACCTTGGAGCAATAGATCAACAACGACCGTGAGTCTTGGTTAGAGCGGGTCAATCTACACTTGGAGAGACTACTGGAGAAGGCCAAGAAGGACAAAACAATATTGAGGAGGATGGCTTGTCATTACAGGGCACGAAACATGAGCGCAAAGGCCCGAATAAGGATCTTGAAGGCCAAACTGAGCAGAGCAACAAAAGAGGCAAAAGAGCAAGATCGGCTTCAAATCTTGGCTGAAGATTCTGTGGCCCAACATAGTGCCTCTTAGAGAACCTCCAACCCAAATTTCAAGAAATTTGGGACAATTTTGGTCACATGGGAATTTTTTGGCACAAACACAGGTTTTTTCTCTATACGGCGTCCGCGCCACAGGCGCGACGCGTAGGATTGGGAGCTCCAAATGAGAAATGGTTTGCATTTTTGGATTTAGCAGGAAAAATCACGACTATTGGCACTTGGGCAAGAAATTTTGGCATGATTTGAGTTTCCAGGAGGTCAAAAACAGCTAAATAATGGCCTCACTGCCCCTCTTTTGACACACAGGAAGCAGTCTTGGGACAATGAAAATTTGGAGGGGCAAATGAGCTCCAAATTCAAAAATTCCACTTGGGTTGGAAAGTAGATAGGATGAATTTTCCAACTCACACACTTCAACACATTTTTAACTCCTACAAGTGCCTCAAAACTAGCCTTCAAAGTGGGCGGACGCATACAGGTAAAGGGCGCGGTGCAATAAGGAAAAAGGCCCAATTGCCTCTGTTTCGCGAAATTCGCTTCGTGACTTTTCAAATGGCCCCCCCATCTACATTAAATTTTTTCTAGCACCAAAGGAGCATTTAAAGTATTTTCACTCCAGAATTGGCATCTTATCCCAAGTGGAAAGGGAAGGGCCAAAGGGTCACCCAAGCCATTTGTCATGTTTGTGTTGCTGCCACTGTAGCTTTGTTGGTCTCCACTTCAATTTTGTAATATTCGAGTAACTCCCATCACCTTGGGCCAGTCTTATCTCTTCATTGGAAACATTCTGTACTATTGGTATGCAAACCATTGCAAAAGGGTTGGTTGGCTGTACTTCTGGAGACTCTGGAAAGAAACTTTGGTTTCTGCTATGTATATTTTGACAGAAGATTAATGAAAGGCAGTGGCTTGTTTCATGAGATCATGTGTGTGAGTGTAGAAAATGTTCTCTTGTTTCATATGTATATATGTTCATGAGTTCATTCAATATTCATTTCCAGTGAAGTTTCTAGTTAGCTAGGGAGAAATTCATTTTATTGCTCTGTCCTGTGGGAAAATTGTCATAGTTTAAGTGTTCACTCTTTTGTTCTGAAAAGGATTCATTTGTCCATTCCCTTTACCCCTTAATAAATTCTCCATTCCGCAACTATCTTAAACTAAATTGCTAGGCTTTCTGCCTATCTTGCCTCACGAAGTAATCTGTGCCTTTGTATTAAGTTCTCTGTTCATTGAGGTCCATTGGTCCCATACCATCCCAGAATCACAGTCATTCATAAAAATCACTTCTTGTGTCCATATTCACTTACTACCCTAAGATAAATAGTTCATTGTAAGTCATCTCAGGCCTTTTCATTTATCTATTCACTGAGTGTGACTCGGAGAGAGCCCTCTCCTGTTCTGGTAGGGCTGGCTACCAGACTGAGCGTGGTTTGTGGTTACCCTGAATTTTGCCTTCTTTCAGCCTAAGGTAGATTTAGGTGATAACAGCTATCATGCTAGAAATTTTTGTCTATATGAGAGTTTTTTTTCTTCAAGCTTGGCTTCTTGGAGTAAAAGAAACCATGAGTGCTCCTATTTCACTATATCTTTATCAACATGGATTTTGTGGGGCTTTCCAAACCCCTTACATTACATGACAACATCTTCATCATTTTTTGAGGGGGTTTGGCATTTACCTCCTCCTTTTGATGCTTCCAACTCCTTGGGAATTACTGGATTGAGAATATCCATAATTACTACTTGATTTCCCAATTTCTTGTTTTGTTCTACCTTTGTTTATCTTATGGTCTTCTTAGAAGTTCTTCCTTTTTTCTTTCTCAACAGTCTCTTGAATGCTACCCTCATTTTCCCCGATTAATATTTGAATCATGTTGCATGTAATTATCCTTTGGGATCTCCTTTAGTCTTTGGTGATCCACCTGAAGTATTTCTAGACTTGGGTATCAGGCTTGTATTTTGAGACACATTAACAATTGAATCTAGGGGTTACATGTTACCTTGTTTTTCCACATCTGGAGCTTTCTCTAGGTATTTTATTTCTCCCTCTCTAAATCATGATTTATAATGTCCTCTTCTAGAGCCCCTTCCCTTGTGCTTAGTGTGGTTTCATCCTGCTCATTTTCTACCTTTGTTTGCAGAACTTTAAATGGATTTGTCAAGGTTAAGGGCACATTTTTACCTTATACAGGTTGGGTTTTAGTAGTTGTTGATTTCCCCTTTATTCCACATTTCTTCTAGGTATTCCATTTCTCTTCTTACCCTGTTGATGTCTCTTTACCTTTTCCTATTTGTGCCTTCTTGCAATCTCTTGTAAAATGGCAATACTCATGGAAATATCTACATTTCAATAATACTTTCTCATAGTCTAAACTTTGACAGTGAGTCCATTCTCGTCGTGTAATTTTTATTTCTAAGGACAAAACCTTCTCTGGATCCACCTCTACACATATCTTGGGGAATGCAAGCTGGAGCCCTTTAGGCTAAGCCCCATCCAAGTATTTCCTCATCTCGTTTGTAATAACACGCAAGCAATAATCACTCTAGCAAGAAAGTCATAACATAGGGTGTTTGAACCATATAGGAACAACATTTGAGATATCATCATTTGGATCAAAGTCCAACATCCATTTGTTCAATTAAATCCCTCTAGATCCAAAAAGATAAGGTCCATTTTGGAAGAACAGATATTTATCTTCCTTGTATTCAAAGAATAAGGAAAATAAGCTATTTAAACATATTGTCCAATATTTCCTTTCATCATAGGCTTCCATATTTCTCCATCCATACTTCCATATATTGTAGGGATGACCACATTCTAGCAAGCTTCTCTAGTATATCTCAATCTGAAAAGGCCAATGAATTTCTTCGAAACCCTGTCAGGAGAACTACTGAAGGGATGTTCTTAGCCTTCTTCACAAATCTTACTTATTATTCTTTGGATCTAGGATTTTTTTTGAGAGAGCAGATACAAGAGCTTGCAAGGTTGAAGCCTCATCTGGCAAAGAGGGATAAATCCCCTCTGAGGATGCCATGTCGAGATCTCATCTAAAGTTTTGGTAGAGGTCGAAGGCGAGAAACAACATGATGTAGCAATATTAGTAACCATTGGAACCAATCTTCATTACCAACCAACAAAGTTACTTTTAATGATGTCTATGGGAATTCTAAGAAAAATGGTAAATGGAGGAAATGAAGCTAAATAAACCTCCTTGTAGGTACTATTACTTGAAGCAAAGAAATAGGAGTTGAAATCTCCAAGTGGAATCGTTTCATTAGAAAGAATATGAGTGTGGTGTGCTTAGGTGCCAATTCTCTATCATGCAATAGGGTAGATATGGAATGACAATGTTACATAAAAAAATGAATGATGAGTTATAGTGAACAAGAAGGTTCACCCTACAGACTTAGGGTCCATAGATTACATAGGCTGACTTCCCCCAAGAAAAAAATTACCTAATTGAATAGATCTTCTTCATGAGTTTCATGGGAAACTATCTTCAACCTGTAAACTAGTAGAAACTCAACCTTAGAATAGGTGAAAATATGAATGATCACAATAATCCAATCATGTCCTTTCTACAGAAAACATAGTAGAGAGACATGGTTAATACTAGAAAATGATGATGAACAAAATTTCATGTACTACCAAGAGTAAAAGGTAGAAAAATGTAAAGGTATTTAGGTTTTTCTTGACAAAAAAGCCTCATTGTAGGTTCTAATACTTGGAGCAAAGACATGTGAGCTGAAATATTCAAGTGGACTGATTTCATTAGAGAATATATGGGGGTGGTGACATTGAGGTGCCAATTATCTATCATGCAATAGGGTATATGAAATGACAACATTAAATAAAAATGAAAAATCAATGCTAGTGAATAATAAAGGTCACCCTAAACACTTGGTCAATGAAAAATCAATGCTAGTGAATATTATTTAATTACTCTTGATCAAGTGGCCTTTTAGGTCTACCATTATCTAAAAAGTGGCCGTGAACCTTGGTATATTTGAAAACAAATTGTAGGCCTCAAAATTTTGGGGCATTTTTTAGGCCCTTCCCATGCCCTTTCATCAATTTTGATGACATTTTTTTTCATGAAAATTATGCCTTTGAGACACATAGAGCTCAAAATGGTTTTGTAGTAGTATAAAAACACCCAAAATAGAGTTTGTATGTAAAATTTATGGCCCTAAGAAGTTTATTCACTAACTAGATTCTCTAGGGCACACATTATTTACACAATCAAATCTTACTATTAAGGTTCTTGGATCATTGGGATTTTTCCTTTGAAGGCTAATGACAATATGATATATATCACATGAAAAGTATTGTTATGGCTTTTTTACAAAGGATCATAGTCATCACGCATCTTTTTAGAGATAAAAACCATCATTCTAACTATTTCATAGTTCTATACTTGAAATGCTTCTCCTCATTTCGTTCCTTTAATTTAGAAATTGGTTTTCATTGTAATACTTTGCTCTCAAGACAAGATTTGTGTTCTATATACAATGTTTCATGTTCCTTGGTCTCAATTTAGTATAGATCAATAACATTATAAATCCCTAGTCTTTTATGGTATTTTGTGCACATCCCCAACAAGATTATGATATAGGGACTTGGGCCTTGAACTAACTAATCTTGGTGAAGCATATTTTCTCCAACCCAAGTGGACTCCCATGGTAGTCAAAGTAAATAAATATGATGGAGCAAGAGATCATATATCAAGATGTTGTTGTAGGAATCTCTTGAGAAATAGTGAATGAGTTAATGGGTCATTTCTTCTATATCATTAAAAAAATCCCCAAAATGATGAAAGAACCCTACAAAAAGTAGTCATTTTGGACAAATGACACCCTTCAAAGTACATGTTAATTGTGGTGTCCCGTTGTTTGGAGTAATTTTGATATCCCTTTGGAAGACACATAAATGCGAAAACTTTGAAAATTTGTTTAAATATTCTAAAGGGTTATTCCTTTATTCAAATGAGGTTCTAATGGTGAGATGATAATTTTCATGGTGGTAAAAACCCTTACCAATTTAAATTATTAATGGGCTTCTTTTTGTAGCATGTTAGAGATGATTTTGATATTTATTTATCATGGTTGATTTTGTTGATTCCCCGACAAAGGCATATTAACTTGCTGGAAACTGTGAAGACCAATATTATATGAATTGGATAAGCTCTTGCCAAGAAAAATCCTATTTTGTAGTGGAGCACATTGACACCTTTCATATCCCATGTATAGAATTTGGTATTTTTGAATCTTAGTAGAGCTTGATTCTAGAATAATACAACATCCTACATAAATACATCCAAACAAAAATGGATTCTATGGGCATCCCTTCATTGGGCCTCACTCTTTTTTACGTTGTCAATATTGAGAGAAAAAATGGTAGAATGGTAAATTCAAACCTAGCTCTAAAAATATAGAATATAGAATGATAACCAATTTCAAGAAAATAAGTCCAAGTAACATGCAAAGAAGAGGAATGGGAAGTTGAAGGACATGGGAAAAATATTTGGATATAATCAAATGATATGGCACAACAATGAGAATTGTCATAGATTATTGTTGGAGATGAAAGCCTCAAATTCTAATTCAGCTCAATGTTTATGGATTACATGGATAAGAAAAATCACATTATTGATGTGGAACTCATTGTTACTATGACAAAGGCCAACCTAAAAAATTAGAGGAGCTCGAGGTAGGTGAGTGCCTCTTCCTCTCACATATATGGGTGAAAGGGATGCATTTGCATTTCAATGTTGACAATGATGTCCAAAAGAATATGATCTTAGAAGAGGCCAATAAGAAGATAAATCCCCTAAGGAATTCATATCGCTATCCATACACCATTGTTTCGTTGGGCTGGGGTTGTGACAACTATGTCAATCATCAATGTTGCTTGCAAAACAACATCAGCCCTTAAAAATTACCCATTTTCCGTTGTTCTCATTCTTGAAGTTTTTGATGTTCACTTATAATAGCTACTTATGTGGAAGGATCATGATGTTACTTATGGAGAATAACTCTACTTGATAGTAGAGGTAACACCAACTACTATAGTCTATCCTAGAGATAATAAGTAATGTAGTGAAATAACATCTCCATCTAGGATAATTTTTATGTTCATGGTTAAATCAAAGAGAGAAGAAAAAATTATTACATTGAAATCCAAGGCCTTTGTAAAGGCTCTCTCCATGTGATAAAGAGAGAGGATTAACTAGTGGACAATTAAAAAGACAACTTCACATCACCTATAGGAGTTCCTCTATAATGTTTATTGTTTCATGCGATTGATTTGATATCAAGTGCCCCTTTTCCCAATGGCATTACATAAATATAATCTTTTTTGAAGAATGAGGAGATGAAACACCATATTTAAGCATTGAGATAGAAGGGCCACATTCGACCAAACTACTCACTCTACAAGATACCTATTGTGATAGTTCTAAATACACTTCCCCTTAAAAACCAACCCAAAACCATAGTAGTCTAGTGAAGGACAAATTCATGATTCATTACTTCTAGTTAAATACAAGGATCATATTTAAGTGTTCTTCCATTACTATGTTGAATGTCATCATGAAAATTGAACAAGGTAGAAGAGAAAAGGGAGAGAAGGAACGCTATTATCTTAAATGGATATGCCAAGACACCAAGATATGGCATACCTTAAAAGAGAAAATGAAGACTAGTACAAAATCAAAATATGGATAGTGCCTCCTTTTAACCTCTACTAATCCAAAATACTCTTACAATAAAACATTATTTTGAGCTGGTATAATTATTGAGTGGAGAGAAGAGACATCTTTGCAAGCATTATCAATCACTTTGAATATAGCAACAAGCTTCATATATGACATAAGTAGTGCATACATGATTCATATTTGTGTTGTAGAAAGAACCTCTTGGTGCAATAATAGCTAACAAGCATTAAGATTCAATCAATCTTTATTGATAGTTGATCCAAATTTGATCCTCAAAGAGCCAGAATGGATAAGTGCTTCATTTTTAATCTATGTGCTAAAGAACACTTGTTTTTCATTCTTGATGTACATTCAATGATGTGGCAACGTGATGAGGCCAACAATGGTTGTGTAGTAGACAATGATTAGATAAATTTTAATGTGGGGTATAGAGACCAAAGCTTTGTACCAAGGGTTTGATATATTTTGCCCCAACTCTACATTAGGGAAGGTCCATGAAAAACCCAACTACACTTGAGGACTCACCTTAGTGTTCGTGATTTTGTGGAGTTACCCAAACCCTAATAGGGTAGTCCCAACTAAGGCTCTATTGCAATAAAAGGTGTGACCACCATAAGGATATTTCCTAGACTACCTAGGGGGACACTTCAAAGATTCCACTCCCTTAGATTTGAGGTTTTTCCTAGAGCTACCCAAAATATCCATTAAGGAGATCCTTTGTGAAACTTGACGACATTACAATCGGACCTGTATTGTATTTAGAAATCCACAAAATTATTAATCCATTACATAAGACAAATTTGCCAAGAGTTTTCTTGTAAAGGAAAATGTACCCTACAAGGATTAGAAGGGACACCTACCACTAACAACCGCATAACATGTGGCAAGCACAAAAGGGCCTATGCAACAATGAAAAAGACTTAATGAATCTACAACGAATGTGAGGCTGCCACATCACAAGAAAAAAAAGGCCAAAATGAAAACAACTTCTAGTGATTATTGGCATTTGAGGAAGTTGAAGGAAAAACTAGACAAGCTTGACAGGAAGATAATTGGATGCCATAGTAGAATTTTGGTCCTTTGGCATTGCAATTAATTGAGCATTCTTTAAAATTCCTCAAGATGGATAGATATCGGGTTTCACTGTTACAGTTACCAGGTTTCACGATGTTGGTTATTTGGTTCATGCTAAGGGGATCTGTGGTGAGGAAGGAAGAGACTTTGCTTGAATCTAATTACAAAGAATTAACCAACATTTCCACCCAAATAAGGGCTCAAGCACTCAACAACAGTAAAAAAATAGTATTTTTTGAATTGTGTTGATTTGACATTTTGGAATCATAGACAATTCGTCCATTAAGGAACTAAAGATCAATTTGGGAAGTTTATAAACTTGCAACAATGAAAGAGATATTGTTCTAATTGACAATGAAGATCTAGTATTTTTGTTCGTGTGGAGAAGGATAATTCATCCCAACCATTGTAGCCTTTACCAAATCCAATATTCTTATGTATAAGAAGGAGAAGCTTGCTACAATACCTACAACAAGAGATCACCTTAAAAATGAAAAGAATGTCTTTGTTCTAAATAAAAGGAAACAATTGCTAATTACTAGGTCATAATTAAGATAAATTAAAAATCTTTGTTATACACTAGTGTTTGCCTATGAGTGTATCAAAAGTAGATCAAGGGTGGTACTCTTTCTTTTAGCCTTGAATTATTGGCATAATATAACCTTAAATAAGCATGATTTGTAATCCACAGTTGCATGAGATTCTTTGAACCAAGAAAGCCTTATATTTCTTATTTTCATTTCCATGATAAATCCTCTATATTCTATAATGTGTTATTCAATCAATCCCCAAATCCTAAAATCTCAAAAATTTTGAAGTATATTGGATTTTGATTGAGATCTAAGATACATATTTTTGAGTGAAGTACATGACAAAAGGGAAAATACATATTTTTGAGTGAAATAGGTAACAAAGGGGAGTAAAAATGTGTTAGATAACTTAGACCACAATACAAAGTTAGACAACAAATAATAAGGTAAATAATAAACATTTTTGAATGAAATAAATGACATATTTTGAAGTGAAATAGATAAGAAAGGGGTAAGGATATGTTAAATAACTAAGGCCAAAAGCAATGCACAACAAAGTTAGACAACAATTACTAAGGTAAAGAATATTATTTTTTCACATTATGAAAAATACAATAATATCTATATTGATAAATCAACTTAAGCATAAACAAAGCAAACAAAGCTAAACAACAGATAATGAGGTAAAGAACATTAGCTTTTTACATTTTGTTTTTTTGGTGTTTAGAAAAATTAGCAATTGAGACATGAGTAAATCTAAGGTATTTGAACCTATAATGTCATAGTACATAACACTTTCCATAACACTTTATGATCATAACTATTACTAATTGAAAATTCCCTCAAAACTATTTAGTTAAAAAACTGTTTCAACCTGAGAGTTTCATATAAAAAAATTTAGAATCATAAAACGAGATTTAAAAAAAGTTATTATATATATAAACCAAACCCTTTCTGAACTCCATTTAACTTAAACTCACAAAGAACATGATGCAATACCATCTTGAATTATATTTCTAGAATATTGAACATCAAGTCTGCAAAATCCCCTTCCGTAAAGAAAGATAAGAAAATAAAATGAAGCCACAAAATCTTCTTACTGGTCAACCGTTTAAAGACTTTGAAGCTTGTATTTAAAAGAAAATTCTCACACCAATATCTTTGCTTGCTTTGAAACTCTATTCAAATGCATCACCTCTTCCGAAAATTTTGTATAGCGTGGATTGTCATAATCAAAGACATCAGTTAAATGGACATCCATCATCTCTAGAGCAGGGGTGCTCTGAAGAAAGCAACCTAATACACTGATTTCCTTCATCATCTTCTCATGAATTTCAGTTATGTCTACGTAAACCTGTATCGTACGGAGATGAGAGAGTGGGGATCTGAGACGTCCAGGTATGGAATATTCTGCAAGTTCCTGCATGGCATTTCAAAACCACAATAATCCAACTCTGCGCACATTTAATAGGTAAAAGACATGCATATTTATTATAAACATATTGGGAAAAACCATGGAAGAATTTTATGGTTTGTTCATATCTTATAGTCCGTTAAATTTTTAAATTTATATAGATTTACATTAACGAAATAGATAAGAAACAAAGTCTTTCATATCTATGGGATACACTGAATTTGCAAACAAAACATAATAATCAACCTAAGATAGATCAATATATGCTTTGTCAAATTTTTTTTCTAATGCTATACCCTGACAACTAGGAAGCAAATGCAAACATTGTGAAACACTCAAACATGTTCGCTGCACATATAAAAGTAAAGTAGAAGTTTTGTTCTTACCGAGATAAAGTTGTCACCCATGAATAAACGTTGGAGATTAGGAAGCCTCTCGAACAACAGATTGAGAAGACACATATTTCTATTTTTTTCACTTTTAAGCAAAGGCCCAACAGATATGGCCAGCTCCTTTAATGATTTATAGCTCCCCATTATCTCAATAAATCTATCCACAGAGAAATTGTTTCCATACTCCATTTCCAGTAGGGTCAAATTATTTCCATACTGCATGTTGAGTCTCAAGATAGAGAATGAAAGCTCTTGAAACAGTATCCCATTCACTCTCAAATCTTTTATCATGTATGCCCCTAGAGTACTAAGCTTCGGGCAATTTACTGTTAAAGCCTCCACACCCTCATGCACAGTTAAATCTGTAATGTTTGGAGAATTGATGGAAAGCTGCTGGGGCAAGCCAAGGCAGTCAGCTAAGGTAAGATCTTGAAGAAGAGGACAATGTGAAATCAAGTAAGCTAAAGTGTGGTTGGTCAATTCCACACGTGTCAAGGTGCAAGTAGTGAGATGGTTGAATCCAGAGAAATGGGTTGGAAGATGGGAGAGATTGTACCTGCGGAGTTTGAGGGTAATGAGACTAGTGCAGGAAAAAAGCGCAGGAGGCGGGGTTTCCCTCTCTGTGGAATCACAGAGAGTCAGGTGTTGAACATTCCTCCATGATAAGTAACGCACCCATTTGTGTATACTGTCGCGGTTAAATCGCCATTGGTAATTAGCGTTTATATGAAAGGAATCACTAATGTCGTCGGATAGATGAAAAGTTTTCAGATCTGAGGAGCGCAAGAGCAGAATTTTGGAGATGATATTCTCCACCGTTGCAATGTTTAGTGGATTAGGATACACAGGGTCCAGAGGGTGCAGAAGAAGAAGTGGGGAGAGAATGAGTTGGGGCATTTGGGTATACACAAATCTCCATCTCTTGGAGAGAAGGGAGGTTCGGATGGCCTCTTTAACCGGAATTGCAGAAAGGATGATGCAGAGAATGTCATCTGGAAGTGTGGATAATTTGTCTATACCAGGCTGCATAGTGTTGATTCCCAGAGATCCGACGATGGAAAAAGAGTTGCGGAAGAGGCCGGAAACTAATTTGATGGTGAAATGTGGAATGTGAAATGCTGGGAGGAATGGAAGCATAAAATGCAATCATAAAATGCCTGGAGTCTCTACAATGGCTACAATGGCACGATTGTTCATCAAAAGTTTTGATGAAACAAAAAGACTGAAGCACAATTCTGGACCCTCGTAGACTCTGGATGGATCCACTAGACAAATTACATCCTCAAGATTTTAGATGGATCCACCAGACAAATCACATCCGCAGGGTTTTCATCTCATAGATCAAACCAGACGCCAAGTTCACAATAAAACACTACCTTTGTGGACCCTGGATGGATCCACCAGAGAAATCGCACCAACCAGACAAATCACAACCGCAAGGTTTTCATCTCACAGATCAAACCAAAATGGGCCACGCCAAGTTCGCAAGAAAACACAATAAGATAGCTAAACTCGAATGATCTAAGGGCTTAACTCCCATCCCTTTTTATAGGTTTGATAGACTCTTTATAAATCTTATTTTATTATTTTCCCTCGAAAATAAAAGCAAATGTCATAGGCAGATCCCATGGACAAATACCATGGTAAACAACATGGGTAAATTCCGTCCATTTTGACCATATTAAAATAAAAAAGAATATTACAATTTTTATTTTCAAAGTCGTGAATGTAGAGAGATCAACAAAAAAAAACATAACATTATGGAAAATAATTGAGAAAAGATCTCTCATATTTATTACTATTCTTATATTATGTTTTTTCTAATATCTAAGTTGGATGTGGGAATAGGTGATGCACAAACCATAATATGGTTAGGAAGGAGATTTTGGATAAAATATATTATTTTAGTAGGTTTAAAAGAGATATTAAGGAAAATAAGTGGGGTAGATATTAGGGAAAACATATTGATGGGGTGGAGAAAAATAATAGGGAAAATATGATGTGTTAACTTAGGTTGTAATAGCCTCACCGGTTTATGATATAAATGTATGTACTGAATACTAGGGAGCCAAATATATTTGCAGGCATATGTGTTTATGTTATGTGGTCTTCATGCTCATATGTATATATTATATATTGTGGAGCTAGCTTGCTCGAGCAGATGTGCCAAGGTTGGAGGGAGCAGATTGTAAAACAATGTATTTGTAAATATCATAATAATAATAAAAAGAGACTAGTTGCAAAGTCTACTCCATGGTAAGAGTATGGGGTCATGTAACTCCAAAGTGAGTATGGGGTCATGCAACTGTGATAGGTAATGGTGTTGGTAACATATGTTGATAAAAAGGGTACTTGGGTCTACATGGCTTGAATAGTGTCACATGGCAAAGAGATAGTCAAGCAATGGGAATATATATCTATATATTCCCATTTCTTGACTATCTCTTTGCCATGTGACACTATTCAGAATGTGGACTACTCATTATCACTATGTTGATTCTGGACCTCTTGGTTAGCTGTAAAGCACCATTTGGGTGTAGGCTATGGGTTGACACCTTGAAAGTTAGTTAGAGAGTGATTGGGACCGTGGACAACATGACCATTGGGTTGGCATCTTGGCCATGGGTGTATGCTTATTTTCGATTATTGTTATCGGTAGAGTTGTAGCCTAAGTTGGGTGTGAAATTCTTGAACCATGTGGTCTATGGTAGGGTGGAACCTGGAGAGCTCACGTTCAGTCAACGTTTTTATGCAAATAAGTATTTTTACCTAATGATTGTGTTGATTTGTGGTTTTACGGCTAAACCCTAGCTTTTGGGTTAGTCTAATTATGGATTAAATTCCATGTATTTCATTGTGCTTATTTATTGATATACGTATATGTATAATCATTGGATATTTCTTGAATTAAATGGTTTTTGTATCACATTGAAAGTTGAATCGATGTTAATTAATGGTGAGCTTTTGCTATGCAAAATGTTTATTTACTCTTACAAGTAGTTCCACGTAAGTACTGTAATGTAATTTAAACATTTTAACTCGATCAAAATAAAACAAAAAAAATATAAATATAAATATAAATGGCCCATGGTATTGAGAACCCATGATATTGGTCCATGATATTCATGTGGAATTTAGCCTATTTAAAAGGTGAAATTAAATCAACCTAGATCCATCTTAACTCGAGATTTACCAAGTGCTTCGAGGGATCAAATCTCTTGATATGAAAACCTCTTTTAGAGTAAAAAGAGATTTGATATCTCTAGGTGCTTGGTAGACCTAGAATTAAGATGGATCTAGCCTGGTTGTGTGAATAAATTATATTAGGGTGCATGAATTTATTATACAACATATAAACCCTCATTTCCATTAATTGCACTTTGGTTAATAAACTATGTACAAAATTATAGGGTTTTATAAATAGACCTCAACTAGATATGCTTCCAAAGGAAAAATTAAATTAATCGATGGAATTCGAGATTTGGACAAAGTAGTGTTGCTTGTCCGGGGTTAATGACATTACACAATAGTATCAAAGTAAGATTACAACATTGGATATAAATTTTAGCCGGTCCGGGGTTAATGACATTACACAATGGTATCAAAGTAAGATTACAACATTGGATATAAATTTTAGCCAAATATGAGAAAAAATTGAAGGTTGGCTACTTACCAACTGCCTACAAAAATGGCACAGTGAGAAGGGTGAAAATTTCATCTCAGAAACAGGGCACAAGTGCCAAAAGATTCCAGGATAGTTAGCTGAGTTTAATTACAAGGCAATATTAAAGGAAAATGGTTTATTGTCGCCTTATAGGGCCAAAATTATGCACAGGAGTAACATTGGAAGGGTGGAGGCCGACTGTTTGATAAATATCTAAAAGTAACCTCGATTTTTTACTTCAGAAAATTTGAATATTGCAAACCAACTTCGTAATTTTAATTTGAAAGCAATTCCAATAATATAACAGTGTTTACGACTTTTCTCAATGATCTGGAACCAAGTACAAATAAATATACAACAAACTGGTTGATAAAATGCCAAGCTGGGGTATTATCCTTGGACCCCTGACAGGTTCATAATTACATAATTCAAACAATATTTTGTTTTGGAAGTTTATATTGAGAATACTCTTATTGTTGAGTTTAAGATGGATTATGAATGCCATTTATTTCATAAATGAAGGATTGAAATGTTTCATGGAGGAACGCCAAGACTTGGGTTCGACTTCTCGCAAGTTAGCAATATACCATACTTGCAAAAATATATTCTCATTGAAGGTGGTTGGAATGCACATTCTATAGTTTTATTTTGATGGTAAACTTTATGCCATTATTGTTTTTGTTGATTTTTTTTATATTAAACGGGTACTCAATAAACGAAGGTTCTGATTATACATTGTAGAGTCTAATAGTGAGGGTTTAATTGCCCACATGAATGGGAACCAAGGCTTCTCAATGTCGTTGTCTATCAAATCCACAAAATTGAATGGCAAATTGAAAGGGTGGACAAATCTATCCTCACAACAAGAGAAAACATTTGGGCAATTGGATGAGCAATGCTTTATGATAGACTAGTCAACACCAAATTCGCAGATGATGCAAGAGCAAGAATCTTGAGGTGGTGTAAAGCCCAATTCACCTTTTATAGTAGACTAGTCAACACCAAATTCCGGGATGATGCAAGAGCAAGAATATTGAGGTGGTGTAAAGTCCCTATGACTCATGAAAATAAGTGTTTTTCCTTGATCAGATGGTGTCTATGCGAGCTATTCATGAGGAAAGGTGGATGTTTTGACCTGAACTTATTATGTTTGACCATGATGATAATGGTGATTGAGAAATTCAGCTTTAATTTCATCCTAAATTAAAGAGGTGCAACACATTATATGTGTATAGGAGCATTGATACCAGTTGTATATGTTGACATTACGATTAAACTATTCTTGACAATGACCAAAATAATAACAATTTTCTCCAAATTCATGGTGTGCACGTGATTTTTCCTCTTTCTCTTGGCTAAACTTCCCTTAGTCTTTGTCGTGGAATTTCTTTATTTGTCTTTTTTACAATATCTCATAATAGTCTTATATAGTTTTATGCAAGGAAACCATAAGAAAGTGAGAACTCGTGACAAAACCAGAAGAAGAAATTGGTTGATGAAGCCCTGAATCTCCTCCATAATGTGGAGGTTGTGGTGAAGCAACAGGTCGTAGTTTTGAACCAAATTACCCTTCAGGGTTCCCTCCCCTCGAAATATGACCAAATCTGCCTCCTGGAACTCCATGTTCTAGATAGCATCCTGGTAGCCCTTGAAGGCATCCCCTCGCAACTAGGTTGGGTCGTCATTTGTGCCACCTCACTAAAAGCCTTGGGAATCACTTGATACACCACCCTTACCTTCTTCCATACAATGTTGTCTCCCTCTGTCATCCACTTGGTATCCCTGTGCCAGTTTTTGTTACCGTTGATGGCCAACATTGCATGCTTCCCTCCTCGTTATGAATTCTTCCACTGCACACTAGCACTTTTGATAAAATTGCACATCCACACTAGGCTAGACGAGGAGGGATTCGATCGTGCAACTCTTGCCATTGCCTTTGAATCTTGATTCAAAACACAATTCAACAGAAGTGAGTAGTTTATTGGCCATGGTAAACAAACATTCTTTGCTACCCATTATTGGAATTTATAAAGTCTAAAATCCCACCATTTTCTTAATAATTGCAGAAGTGAGAGCTATTTTCTAGATTGATTAATTGATTAATTGATTGGATGATTATGTTGTTGGAAAGTGAGTTGTTCCTCTTTAATTGATCACACAAAACTTGACTTTCACATACAACTATCCATAGAGTTGCGACTCTTTCTTTCACATAGAGTTGATTCGACCTGAATTGATTACAATGAACCCAACATGGGGTATTTATGCTTTTCAACTAGCGACTTACTCAAAATCACTTCAACATGCAAACACATACTATACTTGAATTTTCCAAAAATAATACTGAACTCGAACCAACTCACACATGATTCAGAAAACTCACACTCTAAATCTGGACTGCACTTAACTCACTTATCTCTTCATGCACCACTCGACTTGGATCTTGTTAGATCTTCATGTGGGAATAATTACTATTTCCAACACTCCCCCTTAATTACGATCATATAACTCAACATAACTCGAACATGACTCAAATATGCCTACTAAGGTTACAATAAAAATTGTCTCAATCATCACTTAAACATTCCCACTAGTCTAAGTCTCAACTAGGCTTACAATGACTCAACAGTTTTACATTTTTGGATTTTCTTTTTCGTTTCTTCTAAATTTTATATCCTCAAAATTGCTTTATTCTTTATTGTGGTTTCTTGCTATGCACTCCATATTTCTTCACTTGTTGTTGCTGCAATTTTTCTTTGACTTCTATTATATTTGTTCTATATCTATCTTCTACAACTACCTCTTTAACAATTCTTTCACTCATGGACTCCTACCACGACTCTTCATCTTCAAACTGTCTTATTTCAACTGCTTCTTGTGCTTCATATTCTCGACCTTCTGTATGCCATAGTCCTTGATAGGAAAATCTGATCTCTTCTTGATTCCATTGCTGAAAAATGGTTTTAATTCATTCTTCCTTGTTTTCATACAATTCCATGTCCTCTTCACTTGCATGTAATCTTTCTTTTTGCCTGTAATCTTTGTCTTCATATTCTCTTTCAGTTGTACTACTATCCTGTTAACCTGTACAGTCAAAATCAATTTTAAAAACATCTTCATTATGCTCTACAGTGAGAAGTTTCTCCTCTTCCTCGTCCTTCTCTATCTTCTCTTCCATTGCATGAAGGTTATCTTCCAATGTTATGTTGGTAGTGGATATTCTCATAAAAAATTGTTGCATCACTTTATTTTCACCTTCTTTGAAATCACTAGTTATTGCCAACATGTTGTCTTCCACTTGGATTTTAGACACAAGTAGGCTTCAATCACAAAATAACGACATATCAATAAGAGTTTTCTCTTGCATCACATGCAACCACTCATCATTAGCTAATGGTTCTTCATCAAATTTATCATCAACATAATTTTCATCCACTCTATTGTGGGATATCTGAGCATGCATGTGCTTATTAACAATTTCAACTTTATCAAATTCATCAGATGTGGCTAGATTCACTCATTCACATATCACTTTGTAGTCATCATCCACATGTGTTTTTTCATAATGGGATTCGCCATCATTTGTATCATCCACATGCATATACTCTTGCTCTGCTTCACACACAAAGGCTTCAACTTCTCTCTGAAATATTTATTGCATCTTCTTCATCCATATGCAAGTATGCATAATGGGTTTCACTTTTATAGTCTTCATGACCATGTTGTAGCGGCTACAACCACCCTCCAAAATTTTGCCTTAGCCTGTTTTGGAGCCTCCCTACCAACCTTACACAACACTTTGTTTTGCTTCATCAAGTACTCAAGCTTCAAGTGTTTTCCTCACAGAAAGGCAGCCTGTCGATCACACTTGATCCATTCCCCTCACAGGCTTCTCACTCAGACTTGGTCCAGCTGTAGGTTGAGCAACTTCCAGTTGAAAATTGCGCATGTCTGGAGGGAAACCAACCTTCCCTCCAAGAATTGCACAAACCTCGCTGAGAGCCTGTCGGGCTCCAAGATTATGCAATCTTGCCAGCCAACCCTCCCAGCAGGATTTGTGAAAATTTTCCCTGCAACAGGCTGTTCAGCCTAGGATTTGTACAAATTTTAGCAGCAGTCAGTTGCTCTGCCAGAAATTGCGAAAATCTCCTAGGAAGCCAACCTAGCTCCCAGCTAGAAATGCGTATTTTTCTCCAATAGTTGAGCAATCTCTTGCATGTGCAGCTGAGTTGACCGGTTCCCTCCAGGACTGAGACAAACAAACTTGAATGCATGGGTTACTTCTCCCAAGGCATCATGGAAAGGCATCCCTTGTTTCAGGGATCTATGTTTAGCAGTTGGAGGTTACATGCAAGGAGCAATTCCGAAACCTCCCACCAAGTGTCGCTTCCCCTAGATTCGTGGCATGTGCATCACAACCTCGATGATCATAACTCATCAAATGGATGCAGTAGAGCTCATTCCTCACACCAACCTTTAAACCCTAACATCCCACATCACATTTAGGAGTAGACAACACATTCAACTTAGCTGTTTTGGGGTAAGCTCACTTCCCATGCCTTGTGTTGCATTTCTATCGCTTTTTGTGTTTTCTCTTATAGGAGTATTGTTTGCTTGATTTCTTTGAATGGTTATTGTTGTTTACATATCTATTAGCTTATCCTAGCTCTGTTTTAGTTTTTGTTGCTATTTCACTGTTGTCGCATGCATGAAACTATTTTGCATAGACGTTTGCCCAACCAGCGAACTGCCTCACCCATGTGCATGTTGATCTGTTTGCTGAATATTTCATTAATGTTTTGCATGCACTGTCAATCACTTCTTCTATCACTTAGTGTTGCCATGCATTTATTGTCTTAGTTGCTTTCAGTTGCCTGTCGGTGAGTCGGGCCAACCTTGGCCTAGACTCTGCCGTCACGAAGGCTGCATTGTGCAATCTGGAAAAGGAAGGCTCACCTTCATCTCTAGATTTGTGCATTCCTGCCCAACACTGGCCTCCAAGATTGTTTTGCACATTTATGGAGGATAGTGGCTGCTTGGCCCAAGAAATTGTGCAAATTTGTCCCTCGGCCAGTAGTCCTTCCCAACTGGAATTGTGCATTGCACAATCCCAACATTCAGTAGCTAGACTGGACTTTGCATTGCGCAGTTCCAGTAGTCATCCAGTCTCCTAGTAGCCCAGAATGTGCCTTGAGTAGTCTGGCAGTTGGTCTCCTGAAATCTCGACCAAAAATGTGCAACCTTCATGATCGTTTACCCAGGTATGTTGCATGTCAGATCTCATGTTCATTTTGGTTTTTGACTAACATATTGCTTGCTATGAGTGTTTCCATGTCTCCAGGTATCGCGGGTGTTCATCTGCCACTCAAAAGTATAGGTACAATGGTTTCTAGGAGAGCAGAGATGGAGACACTGTTCATATTATGTTTGGGGATGCAATGGATCAAGTGTCTATGAGCTTTCCTACTCACGAAGACATCAAGTTGTTTGTAGACATGGACATCAAGCAACAACATTACAACAAGCAACATCATGAACAACACATGAAGGTAGCATATAGAATGAAGTGAATACAAGAGGAAGGTTGTTGACAACACAAAGACAGAACAAAGTTGCAAGATTACGCAGATCCACTGATAATGAAGGAAACTTTGGAGACTCGGGCTATGAGGTGACGATGCAACATGAAGATCTCGCGAAGGCAGAAAATGGAACAAAGAAGGAGTTGCATGTGTTGGAGAAACAACTTAGGAAGAACATGAAGCTACACATGTATACAAATGAGTTACAACAGGAGCATGAACAGTAGTGGGCACAACATGCACTCATAGATGACACTGTGCCCGTACAAGCTAAGGATCCATCCCAACAGCTGACATAGAAAAGACATGGTGAAAAATGTTGTTGATCGTATGTAAGGGATTCAACAACATGCATGTCATTGAGTGCACACATGCAATCCAACCCATTCAAAACACTTACCAAGGCGAAGAGAAGAAGCAAGTCCAACTGGTGCTAAACATGTACTTCGACAAGTTGGTATGCAGGACCACCAACACACACTTGAAGATCATCACAGATATTATGCATCAGTGTGTTTTTGGTTCAAGCATACCTAATAAGACCATGCACATGTTAGCAAACGAGTTGGATGAAGGGGCCAAACAAGTGCACTGGTTGCAAGGAAGGCAAAGTTCACTTCAACAAGATGTCACCATGAGGTGCATGCACACAATCATAGACCACCAAGCTTAGCATCATCTCACCACCTTCACCATCACAAGCATGTCAAAGAGTTGGTCTCATCACAGCGGACCGAGTGTCAGTGATGTTTTGCAAGGCTTTCTCAAGCTATGTTGTCTCAAATGAGTACATGTGCATTGCAATGTTGAGTCATGTCAAGTGTAATTCAAGTGTCAATGGATGGATGTAACAACCATAGAGTAGGTAAAGAGTATGAGGGTAGTTGAACAGTCACAAAGGGGAATGTCAAGGGTCACTCCACCCTTTTCTATAAATAGTCCCTCATAACTCATTGTATAGGCTTTCGGTCAACGAAGCTTCTACTAAGACTATCTTGAAGAAGGCTTGCACAGTAATGTAACGCTCCTTGGCTTGTCCACTGCACGGAGCTAGTACATCTCTTTGGAGGAGCAGGCAGATGTGGCCATAATTTTCCACTGTTTGGGCTAGCAAGTTTACATGGATGTATTGTCTGATTGTTACTTACACTTTATATAATAAGAGTGAGCACATTTTCATGCATATGTTGTTATTATAGTTGGATTGCTCTGGTTGCTTTAATGGTATGTGTTTTTTAACTTACATACTTGTGTATGAACTAATTCAAATGAAATTATATGAATCTCGTTGTTAATGTGTTGCATATGTTGCTAATTCTTTCTTGTCCGTGTTGACTGCTCTGCTAGACATTAGACAAGCCTTTCACTTGAACCTTGCTATAACAACCATTACACTCGTCTCGAACTGATCCGTGAGTGTTGTACTTGTTATCTTACCTTGTATGATGTGACTGCCACATTCGAGTGGTTTTGTCTGTCGGAAGCTATGCATGTCCTTTGTGTTGTGTGTTCCTAGCCGAGTTCGGGCTGAGCCCTTTCAACTTGGAACTCACCTTCACTTCCTTCCCCCTTTGAAGTGTTGGAACCTCCCATACACCTTCCTTGACTCACTGCATCAATCACACCCTTGCTGCTGAAAGAGTTATTCTACTTGCCTCTATGCGACACCATGGTCAAGGCATTACCTTACGACCCATTGTTGGGACTCCTACACCAAACGGTCTAAGGTCTAATTGGGACTTCTTACCGGGGATATCCCCTTGACATGTTGGTAGGTCTAATTCCATCAACATTTGTAGCACTAGAAGGAGGGCCTGATGACAAGTTGTGTCCTCTCATCCAGTTTTGAACCTTTGCAAATCTTTCATGGAGTCTTGCACTCTTATTTCCCTAAGGTGTTTTTCGAATTGTGAAGATGTCTCCATCTCAGGGAAGCTTTTCGATTCTTGTCCACTCACACGTATGATGGTGAAGGCGAAGTGGCCTAGCATGAGCACTTATATAACTTTCTTTTCATGATTTATGAGGAAAATGAGTTTCTAACAAACAGGCCAGTTTGTTGCTTGCAAACACACTTTGCGAATCTCCATTTCGTTAGTTTTTCAGCTTACCAGCTGACACCATGCACTTAGTTCAGCACTTCTATGATCTCATTGAAGACATGTTCTATCATTTTGATCTAGACTATCTTGACCAGAAAATGTAACAACAACGAAGGGCTCCGCATTAATCCGTTATTGTTTTTTGGCAGTGCTGCTGTGACTTGCAGTTTCAAGTTCCGAAGAGCCAGATGAAATTTTCTTATTTATGGGACCAGTTCAAGTATTGCCTTAAGAAATTTTCCCATCCCAAAGGAAGCTTGATATCAGGCCTCGATCAACATTCTTCATTGATGGAACTACGCAATCTCATGTGGGAGCGAGCACTATCTTAACTGACTGTCTGCCTCCATCTCATTCAGTAGCTCCACCACTACCCAGTGATGTTGAGGATCATGCCCACATACATGTTCATCCTTCACACTCTCCCAACGAAAATCCCCTCAATTTTCATGTATATTTGGTTGTGAGTCCTTCGAGCCCTCATATGCATGCTTTTCTATGACCTGCATCTTCGCACCCGACTGTTCCCCCCGGATGATGTTATCTTGTGTTCATCCATTCTGGACTCTTGAAAGAGGAACAACCCCACTAACGGAGTTGGTGTTGCACAACCAACATGCACTATCATTCATGAAGAGTGTGAGTGGGAGCTTGAGAATCAACACTCAACGAAGGGTGACTCCCTTCCGTCCGATCCCCCTCTGTTCTTTCCTAACATCGTTGGTGAACATTCCATCCATGATTTCACATGTGTGCCTTCATTCATAGATGCACCCATTGTTGATCTTTCACAATGTTGGCATTATGATGCATGTGTTGTACTTGATGGTAACCCATTTGTAGCAGAACAACTCACTTGTATATGGTAACTAGATGAATCTACAGAAGAGATATCAGATGTGATAGAATGCATGAAAATTGTGACAAAATGCAGGGCAGTTCAAAGGAATCAGTTTAGAAATAATGTACAATGGCAACTCTCTCAAATGGAAGGTCACAGTGCAACAGGTTAACAACAAAGAATTACAGATCAGACTACAAAGAATGAGGAAAGAGAGGTATACGTAGGTTCACCTTGACCAAGCAACGTATACATGCAAGTTCATTGACCACAAGTAGCGTATACGTACACACGCATTTTCACAGAACGAAAAGCGCGTATACCTTGGAAAACTAAGTTTTTGGACCGAGGTATTTGGTCCATGGTATTTTGATCCATGGTATTGGTCCAAGGTATCTGGTATGAGGTAGTGACCCTAGGTATTTGATCCAACGTATTGGTCCTAAGTGGTTTTGGTCCATGGTATTGAGAAAGTCCTAAAACTATAAAAGGAGGAGAATATCATTAGGCCATGAGTGCATGTATTGAATATCTGATGAAGTGTGAGATCTAGTATGTAGGTTATCGGCTTATGGAGCTTTGTTTGATCTAAACCAAGGATGAACCTTAGCGGTTGATGGAGGATAATATCTAATGATGGATTGGGATCTTAAGGCTTGAAATGAATTATCTTTATATGGTTTGATCATTTAATCTAGATCTGAATACTGATGCATGTGTTGTTCTGTAAATGTTATGATTTGGGTATGACTAAAGTCTGGAGTACCTCCAGAATTATGAATTAATATTCACAGACATATATGCTGGTTGGATTTGATAAAAGCACATATACACGCTAGTTCAACACATCTAAGTAGCGTATACATTATGTAATATGATATTTGGAGTTACAAGTGGATTTGACTATTGTTGCAGAATTATGGGTTCTACTTTGTGATCTGGTGACTGTAGTTTGATGACAGTATACTGAATGTTCAGATTGATTGATTGTGATTTGCTTCAGTGATGATGGGCTTTCAGTGATTCAGTTATGGGTGATTCAAAAATTTATGATTGAGTTTTCAATGATTAGTTAATGCAGATGTATTTGATCGTTGTAGTGCAGTGGTGATTGAATTTGAGCTTCAATGTTGATAATGGGTCTAGTATGAAAATTAGATGAAACGAGGCCTTCATGTGTATTGTTGTGTACTAGGAGCATACAGTTTGAAAATTTATGAAACGTGGTCCCTGTAGGAAGAGAGAAGGTTGTAGCCTTTTGTAGGTCGGCGCCTATGTACTAGTAAACATATCAGCTAGTACAAGAGCTAGGGGATTGTAGCTCCCTTCCAGTAAAAGCTAGAGAATGAGAGAAGGTAGTAACCTTCTATAGGTAGAAGCCTACGTACTGGTATGTGTCTGCACTAGTACAATTTTGTAAACATATTTTCTTATTATTAAAAGAAGATAGAGACGACAACAACAGGTGGTTTTCACCCACATTGGGTTTCCACCTTAAATCTTGATGTTCATGTGTGTTTCTTATGTGTGATGGTTCATTATGTTATTAACTACTCATAGTTACTGTTTAATGTTTAATAAAGCACTGATGCATAGATTAAATATCAACATATGATGAATTAACATAATCATTAGTTTGTTGGATATGTTTCCTTAAACACAGTTGTGTGTACACGCGGGTTACCTTCATTAAAGTAGCGTATATAATTTGAGTATGAAAATAAAAATATTATTGACTTGACTAATACTAATTCACCTCCCCCCACCTCCCCACCCTCTCAATATTATTTCCAACAATTAGTATCATAGCAGGTCCTTTGGTAGAAGCTTGATCGCTTGAAGGAGATCCATAGAAAAATGGGAAATAAGCTAAAGAAGAAAGAGCCTCAGAAGAAAAAGACATCTCAAGGGAACTATGACAATTGGAGAGTCGATTGGGGATTATGTGGAAGCAACTCTTCATACTCAGAATCACCTTAGAATGAAGATGAACAAAAAAGGAACTATCAGGTATGAATCTGTTATCCTCTGGTGATACATTTCTCTATCCATTTGAAGATGATGAAAGTGATAGTGAAACAACTAAATTTGCTCTTACAGGTGAGAGAAAGATATAAAATAAAGGCAGAATTTAAAAGGCTCACACACAAAATTAGAGATCAACAAGATCTATTGGAAAAAAGGGAGTGTGCCTTCAAAGAAGAAGCTACCAAACTCAAAGCTCAACTAGAGGAAGAAAACAAGGAAAAGGAATATCAATGTCAAAAGCTGTAGGATGAAGTGACATCATTAAGAAATGAAGTAAATAAAAAGAGCACAACAATCAAGAAACTCAAGGACAGATCCAGTTACTAAGAAGGTCTTGAAGCTAAGATCCTCTCTCTAAAAGATGATCTTGAAAAATCAAATAAGCAGAATGAAGAACAACTCCAAGCTTCTTGAAGAACAAGAAAACGAAGTTCTTGAATTAAGGAAACATATGGAAGAAGGAATAAAAGCTGAAGAAATCATGAAGAAACAATACCTGGAAAAGGAAGAGAAATATCAAGTTGAGGTAAATATCCTAAAAGGTAAATTAGGAGAAAAGGATAAGCTTTTACGATTTCAAGATAGTACTAAGATTTTGGATGATATTCTCAGTAGTCAAAGGTTTCCTTCCATCAAAACTGGTCTTGGTTTTCATGAAGGTGAATCTAGCTCACAAAGTGAGGCAAGGAACTCTAATGCAAAATCTGAAATGCTGAACAAGGAGATGAGAGGTCAATCCCATCAACAACCAAGGAAAGAAATTCTTCAAAGAAAATATTTTTCTCCTAACTATGGAAGTGATAGTCAGTTATTTCCTCAAATGAATAATGCTGAATGTTTTATATGTCATATTCTTGGACATGTTGCAGTGAAATGCAGAAGTAGAATGGTTCAAGATCATCACACAGAAAGATCATCAACTTCCAAGTACTTTAAGGGATATTGTTTTTCTTGCAATATGTTTGGTCACAAAGCCATTGACTGCTATAGAAGTAATATGAAACATGTAAGATGTTATGCATGTAACAAGTTTGCACATATAGCAAAAGGAATGTAGGAGAAAATTTCGGGCACCATACCAAAAAGACTAAACATCATCACACTCGAAGATATGGAAGAAGAAAGAAGTACAATTAGAAAAATGTGGCATGGCACAATGTACAGACATGACAGACTTAGGGGAAGCCGAAAGTATGAACCTTCAATGCTCTAAATCTCATATGCAAGTTTCATGAAGACAAGTCGTGTATATATGTGAGTTCAAAGATGCATAGTCACATATATGTAGTTTGAGAAAAATGTTGTGGGACAGTCTCAGAAAAACTGATGTGATATGATTTAGACAATTATTAGTTATCTTTTCTGTCATAGATGACTATAATCTGTGGATGTTATTTAGAAGTGTTTTTTTTTTCACAAGTTGTTGATAACTTGATGTATATCTAATTAATGATGATGCCTTGATACTTCTTACTGATATATGCAATGATTAGATTTGACAATGAACAGGTGGAACAGGTTCACAGGGAGAACATGTTATGCTTCTAACAAAGCATTGTTTGCATTATGTTTAGAAGTCTTTGGTACCTAATCAATGATGATGAGGCTTATGCTGCTAAAGTGTTTAATTGATACATCTTTCTATGTGATGGTTATGAGTTTCCCATGATGAAATCTCAGATGATACTTGTATTGATTGGGGTTACATAATTGTTATTCAGACCAGATTTATGGATGATTGTGAATGACTTTTTGATGATGTATACAGTACATATATGTTTCTTACATGGTGATCTTCATAAGGACAAGGAGAAGTACAAAGCTTGAGTACACAACTTCATTATTTGATGATAATCCACTCATTTCTTTTATGTTGGTGTCATCACGCCTTCAAAAATGCATATGGTGTAGTTATGATTCAGGATTCCTATAGTTCTCACATCGTTGAGGATTGTTGTTGTTGATGGTATCAAGAAAGATGGACAAATGACCATGCACTCATGATTTTCTAGATACATAATTCATGGACACACATTATGTTGGATACATGGATGATTACTTAAGTTGCATATTGATAAATATTGTTGGTTGGGCAAGAGAATGGTGTTATTGCAAGTTGCATGAAGACATAGCTATTTTAAGACATGGCTTACTTAATCACATAATGATGATGAGTTCTTACCTTATGATGATAGGTTGATACTCACATATGTTTATTATCATGGTTGATGCTTATCGGATGTGGGATGTTCCCCAGTCATGATACATGGTTGATATATTGAAGGTTCTTGTGAAAAGATCATGTAGTTCTTGATAATGATGTTATGATCATAGATGATGTCTATGATGTTTTCACATACATATGATATGATGTAAATGATTTTGTGCAGCTGCTTGGAGATATGACATATGCTTAGTTGATTCATGGAAGGTTATGATAAGGATCTTTCTACTAAGGAAATGAAGCAAGTTGATCTTAATGAGATCAAGAGGATGAGTTGATATCTATATGCAGACATAACTTGTCACAGGTTGATGATAATTACATTGTCATATCTTGGGAACTAATGATGGACATATATAGGTTGTTGTTCTGGATGTTGTTGACAGATGCTTAAAGAGTAGATCATACATGGTGTATGATAGTTGTTGATGACTATCATGGTCTTGTTTAGATAATTGGTCTTTGTTATAAATTTCATATATATCATTCGATGTGAAGTCATATAAAGACCCATGATGTAATAATTTGTCTCTGTCTATTGTAGTCTTTTGATGAGTACCTGATGTAATTTGTAACCCCACTATGCATGGGAAGGATGATGTAATAATTGATATATTTCAATCATGTATATCCCCACTTAGTTGGGAGGATGAGTCAAATTTAGTATATCCCCACTTGGTTGGGAGATTGATATATGTATGAGTCATTGGTGATAGGAAGTTCAAAGTCACTTAGTTGAGTTATAGAGTCATGCTATTCTGTTGGAAAATATTTGCAGACTCTGCATGTGCTCAGGGGGAGCATGGATGATATAATGCATCTCAGCATGTATAAAGGGGGAGTTCAATCAGAAAGTTCAGCATGTATTAAGGGGGAGCATGACCAACATAATGTATGTCAAAGGAGGAGCATGACCCTTTGCCTTTGATATCAAAGGGGGAGAATATCCTGGTCTGCCCTTTTCCCTTGATGTTAAAGGGAGAGAGTATTTTGGTGTTGCTTGTTATCTCTAATAGTTTCTATAGCTTGTGGTAATCAACACCAACATGGTTTCCATCAAGTCGAAAGGGAGAGATTGTTGGCATTATGATGCATGTGTTGTAGTTGATGGCATCCCATTTGTAGTAGAACAACTCACTTGTATATGGTAACTAGATGAATCTACAGAAGAGATATTGGATGTGACAGAATGCATGCCAATTGTGACAAAATGGAGGGTGGTTCAAAGAAATCAGTTCAAAAGTAATGTACAATGGAAACTCTCTCAGATGATAGGTCATAGTGCAGTAGGTTAACAACAAAGAATTATAGATCAGACTACAAAGAAGGAAGAAAGAGAAGTATACACAGGTTCACCTTGACCAAGTTGCGTATACACTCAGGTTCACTGACCACAAGTAGCAGATATGTACAAATGCACTTTCACAGAAGGAAAATCACATATACCTTGGAAGACTAAGTTTTTGGACCGAGGTATTTGGTCCATGGAATTTTGATCCATGGTATTGGTCCAAGGTATTGACCCTAGGTATTTGGTCCAAGGTATTGGTCCTAAGTGGTTTTGGTCAATGGTATTGAGAAAGGCCTAAAACTATAAAAGGAGGAGAAGATCATTAGGCCATGAGTGAAAGTATTGAATATCTGATTAAGTGTGAGGTCGAGTATGCAGGTTATTAGCTTATGGACCTTTGTTTTGATCTAAACCAAGGATGAACCTTAGCGGTTAATGGAGGATAAGATCTAATGATGGATCGGGATCTTAAGGCTTGAAATGAATTATCTTTATATGATTTGATCATGTTTAATCTAGATTTGAATACTGACACATGTGTTGTTCTATAAATGTTATGATTTGGGTATGACTGAAGTCTAGAATAGCTGCAAAATTATGAATTAATATTCACAGACATATATGCTGGCTGGCTTTGATAAAAGCACGTATAAACGCTAGTTCAACACATCTAAGTAGCGTATACATTATGTAATATGATATTTGAAGTTACAATTGGATCTGACTGTTGTTGCAAAATTCTGGGTTCTGCTCTATGGTATGGTGACTACAGTTTGATGATAGTATATTGAATGTTCAGATTGATTGATTGTGATTTACTTCAGTGACGACGGGATTTCAGTGATTTAGTTATGGGTGATTCAGAAATTTATGATTGGTTTTCAATGATTGGTTAATGCAGATGTATTTGATGGTTGTAGTGCAATGGTGATTGATTTTGAGCTTCAATGTTGATAATGGGTCTAGTATGAAAATTAGATGAAACAACTCCTTCATGTGTATTGTTGTGTACCAGGGGAATCCAGTCTGAAAATTTATGAAACGTGGTCCCTAGAGGAAGAGAGAAGTTTGCAGTCTTCTATAGGTTGGCACCTGCATACTAGTAAACATATCAGCAAGTACAAGAGCTAGGGGGTTGTAGCTCCCTTCCAATAGAAGCAGAAGAATGAGAGAAGGTAGTAACCTTCTATAGGTAGAAGCCTACGTATTGGTGTGAATCTGCACCAGTAAAATGTTGTAAATAGATTTTATTATTATTAAAAGAAGACAGAGACGACAAGAGTAGGTGGTTTTCACCCACATTGGGTTTCCACCTTAAATCTTGGTGTTCATGTGTATTGCTTACGTGTGATGGTTCATTATGTTATTAAATGCTCATAGTTACTATGTAATGTTTAATAAAGAACTGATGCACAGACTAAAGATCAACATATGATGAATTAACCAAATCATTAGTTTGTTGGATATGCACTAGTTTCCTTAAATACAATAGCGTGTACACATGGGATACCTTCATTGAAGTAGCGTATATAATTTGAGTATGAAAAGAAAAATATTATTGACTTGACTAATACTGATTCACCCCCCCTCTCAGTATTATTTCCAACAATTGGTATCAGAGAAGATCCTTTGGTATAAGCTTGATCGGTTGAAGGAGATCTGTAGAACAATGGGAAAGAAGCTAAAGAAGAAAGTGCCTGGGAAGGAGAAGACATCTCAATGGAACTATGACAATGGGAGAGTCGAATGGGGATGATGTGGAAGCAACTCTTTGGATTTAGAATGACCTCAGAATGAAGATGATTAAACAAAAGAATGATCAGGTATGAATCTGTTATCCTCTAGTGATACATTTCTCTGTCCATTTGAAGATGATGAAAGTGATAGCAAAACAACTGATTTTTCTCTTATGGGTGAGAGAGAAAGATATCAAATAGAGGCAAAATTTAAAAGGCTCATAGAAAAAATTAGAGATCAATAAGATCTACTGGACAAAAGGGAGTGTGCTTTCAAATAAGAAGCTACAAAACTAAAAGCTCAACTAGAGGAAGAAAACAAGGAAAAGGAAGATCAATGTCAAAAGTTGTAGGATGAAGTGACATCATTAAGAAATGAAGTAAATAAAAGGAGCACAAAAATGAAGAAACTCAAAGATAGATCCAGTTACTATGAAGGTCTTGAAGCTAAGATCCTCTCTCTAAAAGAATATGTTGAAAAATCAAATAAGCAGAATGAAAAACTACTCCAAGCTCTTGAAGAACAAGAAAACAAAGTTCTTGAATTAAGGAAATAGATGGAAGAAGGAAGAAAAGCTGAAGAAATAGTATCTTGAAAAGGAAGAGAAATATCAAGATGAGGTAAATATCCTAAAAGATAAATTAGGAGAAAAGGATAAACTTTTAGGATTTCAAGATAGTACTAAGATTTTGGATGATATTCTCAGTAGTCAAAGGTCTCCTACCATCAAAATTGGTCTTGGTTTTCATGAAGGTGAATCTAGCTCACAAAGTGAGGCAAGGAACTCTAATGAAAATCTAAAATGCTCAACAAGGATATGAGAGGTCAATCCCATCAATAACCAAGGAAATAAATTCTTCAAAGAAAATATTTTATTCCTAAATATGGAAGTGATAGTTAGTTATTTCCTCAAATGAATAATGTTGAATGTTTTACATGTCATAATATTGAACATGTTGCAGTGAGATGTGGAAGTAGAATGGTTCAAGATCATCACACAGAAAGACCATTAGCTTCCAGGTGCTTTAAGGGATATTGTTTTTCTTGCAATATGTTTGGTCACAAAGCCATTGATTGTTATAGAAGAAATATGAGACATGTAAGATGTTATGCATGTAACAAGTTTGGACATATAGCAAAGGAATGCAGGAGAAAATTTCAGGCACCATACCAAAAGGAGAAAACATCATCACACTTGAAGATATGGAAGAAGAAAGAATTACAGTCAGAAAAATGTGGCATGGCACAATGTACATACATGACAGACTCAAGGGAAGACGAATGTATGAAACTTCAATGTTATAAATCTCACACGCAAGATTCATGAAGACAATTCGCATATATATGCGAGTTCGAGGCTGCATAATCGTGTATATATAGTTTGAGAAAAATGTTGTGGGATAGTCTTTGAAAAACTGATGTGATATGATTCAGACAATTATCAGTTATCTTTTATGTCGTAGATGACTACAGTCTGTGGATGTTATTTAGAAGTGTTTTGATCCTCACAAGTTGTTGATAACTTGATGTATATTTGGTTGGTGATGATGCCTTGATACTTCTTACTGATATATGCAATGATCAGATATGACAATGAATAGGTGGAACAGGTTTAGGGGGAGAACATGCTATGCTTCTAACAAAGCATTGTTGGCATTATGTTTGGAAGTCTTTGGTACCTAATCAATGATGATGAGGCTTATGCTACTAAAGTGTTTAATTGATACATCTTGCTATGTGACGGTTATGATTTTCCCATGATGAAATCTCAGATGATACTTGTATTAATTGGGGTTACATAATTGTTATTTAGAGCAGATTTATGGATGATTGTGGATGACTTTTTGATGATTTATATAGTACATATATGTTTCTTACATAGTGGTCTTCATAAGGACAAGGAGAAGTACAAAGCTTTAGTACACAACTTCATTATTTGATGATAAGTCACTAACTTTTTTTATATTGATGTCATCATGCCTTCAAAAATGCATATGGTGTAGTTATGATTCAGGATTCCTATAGTTCTCACATCGTTGGGGGATTGTTGTTGTTGATGGTATCAAGAAAGCTGGACAAATGACCATGCACTCATGATTTTCTAGATACATAATTCATGGACACACATTATGTTGGATACATGGATGATTACTTAAGTTGCATATTGATAAATATTGTTCGTTGGCCAAGAGAATGGTGTTATTGCAGGTCGCATGAAGACATAGCTATTTGAAGACATGGCTTACTTAATCACATAATGATGATGAGTTCTTATGTTATGATGATAGGTTGATACTCACATATGTTGATTATCATGGTTGATTCTTATCAAATGTGGGATGTTCCCCAGTGATGATACATGGTTGATATATTGAAGGCTCTTGTGAAAAGATCATGCAGTTCTTGCTAATGATGTTATGATCATAGATGATGTCTATGGTGTTTTCACATACATATGATATGATGTGAATGATTTTGTGATATCGCTTGGAGATATGACATATGCTTAGTTGATTCATGGAAGGTCATGATAATGCTCTTTCTACTAAGGAAACGAAGCAAGTTGATCTTGATGAGATCAAGAGGATGAGTTGATATCTATATGCAGACATAACTTGTCACAGGTTGATAATATTTACACTGCCATATCTTGGGAACTAATGATGGACATATACAGGTTGCTGGTTTGGATGTTGTTTACAGATGCTTATAGAGAAGATCATACATGGTGTCTGATAGTTGCTGATGACTATCATGGTTGAATTGAGGCTTTTTTGATCCATAAAAATTATAAGAAGAGTTTTGGCATAAATCACATGTAGAAAACCTTTGTCAACATGTTTCGAACCAACTAGTGTGGTTCATCGTCAGGACAAGTTGAGTCAGATCATGGTTGGATATTAAATAGGGAGAGCAGACCTTCCCAACAGCTGGGTTAACTAGGTTGACCATCAACGGCTATATAGAAAAACGGCTAGATAATATTATAATGTTAAAAAGTCAGCAGGTAATAAAAATAATATTATAATTATAGTAACTAATTTACTTCCTAATAAATAATTTTATATATTCTTATTATATTAGAATGTAATTCATTTTATTTTATTTATTACAATATTTCCCTTGGTTATTAATATATTTAACTCCTTTTTTCAATTTATTTATTTAAAATCATTAGGGATAAGTACAAAGGGGGGTTTTTAGAAAATTTTCCATGTTATTTAATATTTATTTTAATTCCTTGTTTAATTTATTTAATCATTTAAGATTACTAGGGACAAGATGTTATACTATTTTATTGTTATTTATATATTAATTCTTACGGTTAGTTAAATTAGCTTATTATCACTAGGAATAAGTAAAGGGTTTTTTTTTTAATAATATAAGTATTTAGCGGAAATTACATATTATTAATTAATAATATTAAGTGTTATAAATATTGGATTTAATACATATTGATATTGATCTTAATAATATTTGGAATTAATATAGATTTAATTAATATTGATTTTGATGGTAAGGGGGTTAGAAATTTTCCTTTGTTATTAAATTAATTAAATAATTCTTTTTAATTTGTTTAATCATATTAAAATTACTAGGGGACAAGATATGTTATTCTATTTTATTTTAATTTATATATTATTTTTAGGTATTAAATAACTTAGTATCACTAGGGATAAGTAAGGTTTTTTTTTTAATAATATTGATTTAGTGGAATTAATATTATTAATAATAATATTAATTTAATAATATTGATTTAATAATATTGATATTGATTTAATAATATTGGAATTAATATAGATTTAATTAATATTGATTTTATGGAAAAGGTAAAAGCTTAATAACAAATAAACAAGTAAAGCCATCTAATAGAACAAGCTAGGAAAAAATAAATAGAATGAGCAACAGAATTAAAACCAAGAAGGTCAAGAACATGACCATTAGTAAAACAACTAAACCAAAGGACAAACCCTAGAAGGATGGAAAAGACATGGCTCAAAAGAAAAGGATCTGGGAAAATTTGGGAAAACCTCAAAAGTAAGAAAAGGTTAAAAAGGGACAGTGGGGGGGGGGGGGGGGTGCGGGGCGGAAGTGGGGGAAGGAAGGCAAGACTAAGAAGAAAGGGCAGGGATCCAACAACTACTGATCTTCCAACTGTCATCTGTATTGAGATTGTTAGGCATTATTTCAATTTCAATAGCTTCCCTAAATTTACGATGATGGAACTGCGCCACCTTAGCAATAACCTTGGCCTCCTCTATGCAAACATGATTCTTGTTCTTCTCCGCATGCTCTGCTAACGCTAAAGACTTGGTTCTCCCATGTCTTAGGTCGGCTGCATGTTCATTGATCCTTTGATGGATGGAGCGCCCTGTTTCCCTGATATAGGGGGTCCCAAAAGAATAAGGGATCAAGTAGACACCCTTCATGTCTTTAGGGTCAACGGGATCTTTCACTGATCGAAGGGATTTACGAATGGTGTTGAGGGGCCTAAAGGCTAAGGGAACATTATACTTCTTAAGGATCCAAGCAATCTTGTTGTGGTTCCCTAGACATAGGGAAGATGGACACCTAGTAGCTGTTCTTTAGGTTTTTTTTTAATTAACGAATTTTAAGAGGCTTTAAGGAAAGCCTTTTGAACTAGCCGCCTACTATAGCGATTCTCCACAAAGACATTAAGGAGATGGGATTTCTCCTTATCAAAGCACTCATTATCAGAAATCCTAAGGGCACGAGTAGCGAGGGTGTTAAGAACACCCAACGTTTGAGCAATGAAATGATGAGAATCGACATGAAGATACTGCTCAGTATGCGTTTTCTTACAGAATACTGAGTGGGAGAGGGAACTATCCTTATTCTTAGATATAATAATATCTAGGAAAGGGAGGCAACCATTGACTTCTTTTTCCATGGTGAAATTAATGGCAGAGGACTAACAGTTGAGGTGATTGAAGAAGAGATCTAACTCCTCTTGGACATGGGACCAGATGACATTAGTGTCATCTAAATACCTTTTCCATAGCTTGGGTAGGAGACGGGCTGAGGCTAAAGCTTTGGCTTTGAAATCTTCCATAAAAAGATTCGCAACAATAGGGGATAAGGGTGAGCCCATGGCAACACCATAGGTCTGTTCAAATAACTCACCCTCGAAATAGAAAAAAGTGGAAGTGAGATAGATCTCAACCAGATGAGCGGTATCGGGATGTGTTAGGCGATAGATTGCTTCCAAGGCCTCCTTTATAGGGATACAAGTATAAAGAGAGACCACATCAAAGCTGATGAGAATGTCCTCAGGGTTAAGCTTTATGTCCTTAAGCTCTTTAATGAAGGATGCAGAGTCTTTCACAAAGGACTTTGTACAGCCAACTAGGGGCTTAAGCTTAAGGGAAAGGAACTTAGCCAGAAGGTAGGTCGGACCATCAATGGTGTTGACAATAGGCCTCAGGGGGTCCCCTTATTTGTGAATCTTTGACAACCCATAGATCCTAGGAGTGAAGGGACTGCTCTCAATGAGTTTATGGAAAAGGGAACTCACAGAGCTACTGGATTTGATGTCAAGAGCCACTGCATTAGAAATTTTCTTTAGAGGGTTTTTGGGTAGTTTTTTATAACTGCCACTATGCCTCCCTTTCCTGGATATTCTTATATCCAAGAATAAGGATGGTTCCCTCTCCCACTCAATATTCTATAAGAAAACGCATACTGAGCAGTATCTTCATGTCGATTCCCATCATTTCCCTGTTCAAAGTTGGGTGTTCTTAAAACCCTCGCTACTCATGCCCTTAGGATTTCTAATAATGAGAGCTTTGATAAGGAGAAATCCCATCTCTTTAATATCTTTGTGGAGAATAGCTATAGTAGGCACCTAGGTCAGAAGGCTTTCCTTAAAGCTTCTAAAAATTCGTTAATTAAAAAAGAACCTAAAGAACGCCTGTTAGGTGTCCATCTTCCCTATGTCCAGGGAACCACGGACAAGATTGCTTGGATCCTTAAGAAGTATAATATTCCCTCAACCTTTATACCCCTCAACACCATTCATAAATCCATTCGATCAGTGAAAGATCCCGTTGACCCTAAAGACATGAAGGGTGTCTACTTGATCCCTTGTTCTTGTGGGACCGCCTATATCGGGGAAACATGGTGCTCCATCCATCAAAGGATCAACGAACATGCAACCGACCTAAGACATGGGAGAACCAAGTCTTCAGTGTTAGCAGAGCATGCAGAGAATACCAAGCATCATGTTTGCATAGAGGAGGTGAAGGTTATTACTAAGGTGGCACAGTTCCATACCATAAATTCAGGGAAGCTATTGGAATTGAAGGAAGGCCTAACAATATCAATAGAGATGATGGCTGGAAGATTAGTAGTTGTTGGATCCCTGCCCTTTCTTCTTAGTCTTTCCTTACTTCCCCCCCTTCCCCCCCCTCCTTTTTAACCTTTTCTTGCTTTCGAGGTTTTCCCAAAATTTCCCAGATCCTTCTCTTTTGAGCCATGTCTTTTCCATCCTCCTAGGGTTTCTCCTTTGGTTTAGTTGTTTTACTAATGGTCTTGTTCTTGACCTTCTTGTTTTTAATTCTGTCGCTCATTCTATTTATTTTTTCTTGGCTTGTTCTATTAGATGGCTTTACTTGTTTATTTGTTATTAAGATTTTACCTTTCCCATAAAATCAATATTAATTAAATCTATATTAATTCCACTATTATTAAATCAATATTGTTAAATCAATATCAATATTATTAAATTAATATTATTATTAATAATATAATCACTAAATAAAATATATTAAAAAACCCCTTTACTTATCCCTCATGACAATAAGTTAATTTAATACCCTAAAAACAAATATATAAAAAAAGAAATAAACAAATCTTATCCCTCGTAATTTTAAATGATTAAATAATTAAAAAGGAATTAAATAAATAAATTTAATAACAAAGGAAATTTTCTAAACCCCCTTTACATAAAACAATATTAACTAAATCTAAGTATCATATTTCAAATCAATATCAATATATTAAATCAAATTATTAACAATTAATATTAATCATAAATATATAATCACTAAATCAATATAAAAACCTTTACTTATCCCTAGTGATAATAAGTTAATTAAATAACCTAGAATAATATATAAATAAAATAAAATAGTTATAACATTTTGCCCAAGTAATTTAAATGATTAAATAATTAATTTAATAACAATGGAAAATTTTCGAAAACCCCCTTTACTTATCCCTAATGATTTAAATAAATAAATTAAAAAGGAATTAAATATATTAATAACCAAGGAATAATATATAAATAAAATAAAATGGAATTACATTCTAATATATAAGAATATATAAAATTATTTATTAGGAAGTAAATTAGTTACTATAATTATAATATTATTTTTATTACTTGTTGACTTTTTAACGTTATATTATTATCTAGCCGTTTTTCTATATAGTCGTTGATGGTCAACCTAGTCAACTCAGCTTTTGGGAAGGTCTACTCTCCCTATTTAATATGCAACCATGATCTGACTCCTCAACTTGTCCTTGCAATGAGCCACACTAGTTGGTTCGAAACACGTTGACAAAGGTTTTCTACATGTGATTTATCCCGAAACTCTTCTTATAAATGACTATCATGGTCTTGTTTAGATAATTGGTCTCTGTTATGAATGTCATATATATCATTCGATGTAAAATTCATATAAGGACCCATGATGTAATAATTTGTCTCTGTCTGTTGTATTCTTTTGATGAGTCCCTGATGTAATTTGTAACCCTACTATGCATGGGAATGATGATGTAATAATTGATATATTTTAGTCATGTATATCCCCACTTGGTTGGGAGGATGAGTCAAATTCGGTATATCCCCACTTGGTTGGGAGATCGATATATGTATGAGTCATTGGTGATAGGAAGGTCAAAGTCACTCAGTTGAGTTATAGAGTCATGTTATTCTTTTGGAAAATATGTGCAGACTCTGCATGTGCTCAGGGGGAGCATGGATGATATAATGCATCTCAGCATGTAAAAATGGGGATTTCAATCAGAAAATTCAGCATGAACTCAGGGGGAGCATGACCAACACAATTTATGTCAACGGGGGAGCATGACCCTTTGCCCTTGATATCAAAGGGGGAAAATATCTTGGTCTGCCCTTTGCCCTTGATGTCAAAGGGGGAGAGTATTTTGGTGTTGCTTGTTATCTCTAACAATTTCTACAGCTTGCGGTAATCAACACCAACATGGTTGCCATCAAGTCCAAAGGGGGAGATTGTTGGCATTATGATGCATATGTTGTACTTGATGGCAACCCATTTGTAGGAGAACAACTCACTTGTATATGGTAACTAGATGAATCTGCATAAGAGATATCAAATGTGACAAAATGCATGTCAGTTGTGACAAAATGCAGGGCAGTTCAAAGGAATCAGTTCAGAAGTAAGGTACAATGACAACTCTCTCAGATGACAGGTCACAATGCAGCAAGTTAACAACAAAGAATTACAGATCAGACTACAAAGAATGAAGAACAAGAGGTATACGCAGGTTCACCTTGACCAAGCTTCGTATACATGCAGGTTCACTGACCATAAGTAGCGTATATGTACTCATGCACTTTCACGGAAGGAAAAGTGTGTATACCTTGGAAAACTAAGTTTTTGGACTGAGGTATTTGTTCCATGGTATTTTGATCCATGGTATTGGTCCAAGGTATCTGGTCCGAGGTATTGACCATAGGTATTTGGTCCAAGGTATTGGTCCTAAGTGGTTTTGGTCCATGGTATTGAGAAAGGCCTAAAACTATAAAAGGAGGAGAAGATCATTAGGCCATGGGTGCAAGTATTGAATATCTGATGAAATGTGAGATCCAGTATGCAAGTTATCATCTTATGGAGCTTTGTTTGATTTGAACCTAGGATGAACCTTGGCGGTTGATGGAGGATAAGATGTAATGATGGATCGGGATCTTAAGGCTTGAAATGAATTATCTTTATATGGTTTGATCATGTTTAATCTAGATCTAAATATTGACGCATGTGTTGTTCTGTAAATGTTATGATCTGTGTATGATTGAAATCTAGAGTAGTTGCAAAATTATGAATTAATATTCACAGACATATACTTGGTTGGATTTGATAAAAGCGTGTATACACGCTAGTTCAACACATCTAAGTAGCGTATACATTATGTAATATGATATTTGAAGTTACAAGTGGATCTGACTATTGTTGCAGAATTCTGGGTTCTGCTCTGTGGTCTGGTGACTGCAGTTTGATGATAGTATACTAAATGTTTAGATTGATTGATTGTGATTTACTTCAGTGATCATGGGCTTTCAGTGATTTAGAAATTTATGATTGAGTTTTCAATGATTGGTTAATGCAGATGTATTTGATGGTTGTAGTGAAGTGGTGATTGTTTTTGAGCTTCAATGTTGATAATGGGTCCAGTATGAAAATTAGATGAAACGAGGCCTTCATGTGTATTGTTATGTACCAGGAGCATCCAGATTGAAAATTTATGAAACGTGGTCTCTGGAGGAAGAGAGAATTTTGTAGCATTTTGTAGGTCGGTTCCTACATACTAGTAAACATATCAGCTAGTACAAGAGCTAAGGGGTTGTAGCTCCCTTCTAGTAGAAGTTGGAGAATGAAAGAAGGTAGTAACCTTCTGCAGGTAGAAGCTTGCGTACTGGTATGAGTTTGCACGAGTACAATGTTGTAAACAGACTTTATTATTATTAAAAGAAGACAAAGACGACAAAAGTAGGTGATTTTAACCCACATTAGGTTTCCACCTTAAATCTTGGTGTTCATGTGTGTTGCTTATGTGTGATGGTTCATTCTGTTATTAATTTCTCATAGTTACTGTTTTATGTTTAATAAAGCATTGATGCATAGATTAAAAATCAACATATGATGAATTAACTGAATCATTAGTTTGTTGGATATACACTTGTTTCCTTAAACACAGTTGTGTGTACACGCGAGTTACCTTCATTGAAGTAGCATATATAATTTGAGTATGAAAAGAAAAACGTTATTGACTTGACTAATATTGATTCACCCCCCCTCTCGGTGTTATTTCCCGCACGCAGGACACACTGTATGTTAGCCCATCATCCAACAACAGAGGACCAATTATTCATTGAAAATACACTTAATCTTTCAACTAATTTTTCTGGAATCGCAAAGGGTGAACATCCATCCTCCTCATCTACCTGTCTGTGTGATTCATCAAACCATGAGGATGCCGAATAACATCCTGAATTTCCTGATCTTGGTTGTCGTGATCTCTTCACCTCATCATCTGATCACGATGTTGATTCACTCATTGTTAATCCGTCTAAGCCACTGGTCTACGAATATCCATCTATCAACAAAGTGGAAACCCCATAGACTGTCGATGCACTTCAACCCAAGCTGATGGTTATGTTAGGCCCTCACTGTCTTGAGGTTGGTTTCACTTTTGATCAGGAAATTGTTCAAACACTCAAGGCTCCTCATCACTCATTTGTATGCACTCAAGATCAATCCAACACTCAAATTTTACTTCCTCCACTCGAACTACATGATCCCATTGCTCATGTATTGTAGGAGTCTTACATTGCAAGCACTCGTGCGCGATGCAAATTATCTTTGTTTATTTTGTTTGCTTGCATGTCATAGTCAAGATTGTACTTATGCTTAAAAGTTGCACATAGTGTCACACAGCACCATGATAAGTCCATGGGCTACCCGTCATTCACATGCACTCACTTATGTCTCGTGGGCACTTTGAATCACGAAGTGTGGTTGTCTTCATTCTTATATATTTCTTGCTTACTGGTTCACACAAATGGGTTCCTCACAGACCAATCCTTCACCAACATGGGTCTACCAATGTGCCGGTGGTTGCATTGGAAATATCACTTCACGGGATCAGGTCCATGTACTGTTAATCTACGAGTAGGAGTAGTGTTTGCTTTTGGTTGTTCGCTTGCATGCTTGTTTGCTCACATGCTTTATTTGCTTGTTTGTTTACTTTCTTCGCTTTCATTTTTGCTTCTTCTCTTGCTTTGATTTGTTGATTATTAGTTCATTCGCTTGTTTCATTCATAGGTTAGTTTTGCATGAAGCCATGTATGACCCTTGAAGCAAGTTGGGTAAAGTACAAGAGGCCTTGTACATCTATCACTACTTGGTTATCTGTCATCTTTCCTCTGTATGATGAGCTTGTTAATTTTTTTCCATGATACGTTGAAGGAAACTACGTACTATTCGAAGTGAACCACGGTGTAAACACAATGCTTGCGTGCTAACTAGTGTCACCTTCTCTAGTCGATTGTTTTTGGGTTAACCCTTGTCAACTCAGTCAAGTAGAGTAAGGTGAGGGGGAAAACCTTAACAAGCATGTCAGAGATATAAAATAAATTGCTTCTTTGCTGGAACAACCTCTTCTGCTCTCAATAAGTCAAGATCCCTCTTTTGTCTCTGAAATGAATAAGTGCTATGCACAGTGAAAATGAAAAAAATGAATAGTAAAAAAAAAAAAAAATCAAAATTCAAAATGAATAATGTGAAAGAAGAGAAAGACTCCCTACATAGGGAGGTGATGCAAGTAACTCTGTTGGGGTACTGACCAGGCTCGCTAACAACGAAGCCATGCTTGTGTTCCTATGTGACTCCACTAGGTTACTGTACAGGCCTGATGGCAGTGGAGCAACACCAAGAGATGAAACTAAGGCTCTAACGATTATATTGTTTATGCACCTATATACCCCTCAACCCTAATAGAAGCAATTGTGTTGCCTTGGCTTGGAATGTGTATCAATTGACCAAGAGTCTGGCAGATGCTACATCTTGCAATCAAACTAGTGTGAAGCCAAGATGAGATGAGAGTCGAACAATAATTCCGGAGGTGTTAGACTTGCTTTTCACGAACAAGGTCCATTCAAAGAGCTGGAGTTCTACCAGTGTGTCTCCAAGTGTTGTAACATCTACAACCACCCTCCAAAATTTTACCTTAGCCTATTTTGGAGCCTCCCTACCAACCTTACACAAAAAATTGTCTCACTTCCTCAAGTACTCAAACTTTAAGTGTTTTCCTTGCATAAAGGTAGTCTGTCAATCAAAGTTGATCCATTCCCCTCATAGGCTGCTCACCCAAACTTGGTCCAGCTGTAGGTTGAGCAACTTCCCCTTGAAAATTGTGCATTTTTGGAGGGCAACCAACCTTCCCTCTAGGAATTGTGCAATCCTCTCTAATAGCTTGTCGGGCTCTAGGATTACGCAATCCTGCCAGCCAACCCTCTGAGCAAGATTTGTGAAAATTTTCCTAGCAATAGGCTATTCAGCCCATGATTTGTGCAAATCTTGGCAACAGTCAGCTACTCTACCCAGAAATTGTGCAAATCTCCTAGGTAACCAGCCCAGCTCCTAGTCAGAAATGCACATTTTTCTCAAGTAGTCGAGCAATCTCTTGCATGTGCAGCTGAGTTTACAGGTTCCCTCTGGGACTAAGCAAAACAGAATTGCATGCATGGGCTACTTCTCCCAAGTCAGCATGCAAATGAATTCCTTGTTTCAAGGATCTATGTTTAGCAGTTAGAGGTTACATGCAAGGAGCAATTCTGAAACCTCCCACCAAGTGTCGCTTCTCCTAGATTCGTGGTATGTGCATCACAACTTCGATGATTATCAAAACTCATCAACCGGATGCTATAGAGCTCATTCCTCATATCAACCTTGTAGCTATGACATCCCACATCACATCTAGGAGCAGTTGGCACATTCAGCTTAGTTTTTTGGGGTAAGCTCGCTTCCCATGCCTTGTGCTGCATTTCTGTCGCTTTTTGTGTTTTCACTTTTGGGAGTATTGTTTGATTGATTTCTCTGAACGCTTGCTGTCATTTACATATATACTAGCTTGTCCTAGCTATGTCTTAGTTTTCGCAGCTATCTCACGGTTGTCGCATGCATGAAATTATTTTGCATAGATGTTCGCCCAACTGGCAAAATGCCTCACCCACATGCATGTTGATTTGTTTGCTGAATCTTTCATTCGTGTTTTGCATGCACTGTCAATCACTTCTCCTATCTCTTAGTGTCACCATTTATTTACTATTTTAGTTTCTTTCATTTGCTCGTCGGCGAGTCGAGCCAACCTTGGCTCAAAATTTGCCTTCACCAAGGCTGCATTGCACAATATAGGGAAGGCTCACCTTCCTCTCCAGATTTGTGCATTTCTATCTAGCACTAGCCTCCAAGAATGTTTTGTGCATTTCAGGAGGACAGTGGCTGCCTGGCCCAAGAAATTGCACAAATTTGTCCTTGGGCCAGTATTCTTTCCCAGATGGGATTGATCATTGTGCAATCCCATCATTCAGTATCCAAACTGGACTATGCATTGCATAGTTCTAACAGTCAGCTAGTCTCCTAGCAGCCCAAACTGTGCCTTGAGCAGTCTTGGTTGTGAGTCTCCCGACCTCCCAACCAAAATTTCGCAACCTTCATGATCATTTACCCAGGTATGTTGGAAGTCATATCTCATGTTCATTTTGGTTTTCTACTAAAATATTGCTTTCTATGAGTGTTTGCATGTCTCTGTATCACGGGTGTTCATCTGTCTCTTAGTAGTATAGGTACAATGGTTTCTAGGAGAGTAGAAATGAAGACACCGTCCAGAGCACGTTTTGGGATGCAGTCAATCAAGTGTCTATGAGCTTGCCTACTCACGAATACATCAAGTTGTTTGTAGATAAGGACATCAAGCAACAAAGTCACAAAAAGTAGCATCATGAGCAACAACTGAAGGAAGTATACCGAATGCAGTGAACAAAGAAAATGCAACGAATGCAAGAGGAAGGTTGTTGACAACACAGAGATAGAACAAAGTTGCAAGATCGAGCAGATCGACTGATAATGAAGGTAAATTTGGAGACTTAGGCTATGAGGTGACGGTGCGACATGAAGATCGCGCGAAGGTAGAAGATGGAACAAAGAAGGAGTTGCACATGCTGAAGCGGCAACTCAGGAGGAACATGAAGTTGCACAGACAGACGAATGAGTTACAACAGGAGTAGGAATAGCAGTGGACGCAACATGCACTCATGGGTGAAACTGCGCCCACACAAGATAAGGATCTACCCCAACAACTAACATAAGCAGATATGGTGATCAGTGTTGTTGATTGCATGCAAGGGATTCAACAATGTGCATGTCGTTGAGTGCACACATGCAATCCAGCCCATTCAACAAACTCAACAAGACGAAGACAATAATAAAGTCCAATGAGTGATGAACATGTACTTTGGCAAGTTGGTGCGTAGGACCACCAACACACACTTAAAAATTAGCATGGACACTATGCATCAGTGTGTTGTTGGTTCAACTGTACCTAAGAAGACCATGTGCATGTTAGCAGATGAGTTGGACGAAGGGGCCAAACTAGTGCACTGGTTTCAATGGAGGTAGAGTTTGCTTCAACAAGATGTCACCATGAGGTGCATGAAAACCATCATGGACGTGCAAGATTAGCATAAGATCACCACCCTCACCATCACAAGCATGTCAAAGAGTTGGTCTCGTCACAGTGGACTGAGTGTCAGTGATGTCTTGTAGGGCTTTCTCAAGCCATGTTGTCTCACATGAGTACATGTGCATAGTAATGTTGATTCATGTCAAGTGTAAGTCAAGTGTCAATGGTTGGGTGTGACAGTCATAGAGTAGGTGAAGAGTCATGAGGATAGTTGAACTGTCACTAAGGGGAATGTCAAGGGTCACCCCACCTTTTTCTCTAAATAGTGCCTCATAACTCATTGTATAGGCTTTTGGTTAGCCAAGCTTCTACTAAGACTATATTGAAGAAGACTTGGATAGTATTATAACGTGCCTTGACTTCTCCACTGCACGGAGCTAGTACATCCCTTTGGAGGAGTAGGCGAATGTGGTTGTAATGTTCCACTATTGAGACTAGCAGATTTACATGGATGTATTGTATGATTGTGACTTACACTTCTTTATATAATAAAAACCAACACATTTTCATGCATATGTTTTTATTCTAGTTGGACTACTCTAGTTGTTTTAATGATATGTGTTGTTTAACTTACGTACTTGTGTATGAACTAATTCACATGCAATTATATGAATCTTGTCGTTAATGTGTTGCATATGTTACTAATGTTGTCATCGTACGTGTCGAATACTTTGTCGGACATCAAAAAGACCTTTCACTTGAACCTTGCTATAACAACTGCCACACTCGTCTTGGAATGATCTGTGAGTGTTGTATCTGTTATCTTACCTTGTATGATGTGACTACCGCATCCGAGTGGATTACTCTGCTGGAAGTTGTGCATGTCCTTTGTGTTGTGTGTTCCTAGCTGAGTTGGGATTGATCCCTTTCAACCTGGAACTCACCTTCACCTCCTTCCCCCTTTTGGAACCTCTCATACACCTTCCTTGACTAATTGCATCAGTCAGACCCTTGCTGCTGACATAGTTATTCTATTTGCCTCTCTGCGACACCGCAGTCAAGGCATTACCTTACAACCCACCGCTAGGACTCCTACACCAAACGATTTGAGGTCTAATTGGGACTTCTTACTGGGGAGATCCCCTTGACATGTTGGTGGGTCCAGCACCATCAATAGACCATCATTTACCTTTGAGTAGATTCTCCAAGATTTGTTGTCTTCCTAGAGTCTTGCCCATCTACTCTCAGATTTGCAATTGATTCAACAGACTGTGACACATCTTGCTACTACACGCCACTCCCCCTTGCACCAAATTGTTCTTCCAGGATCTTCCATGCTTCTTTGGAAGTTGTAGCTTTTGCTGCTTTTCACAAAAAACTTCTCATCCAATCCCTGTTTTGTAAAATCCAATGCTAAAGTATCACATAATTCATCATATGGGTAATTAGACCGATACTCCATTAACTCTTTAGCTCGAATAAAATTTAGCATTTAAATAACCCAATGATCAAAATATTCTCCAGTAAACATAGGAGATAGTAGTAAATCTAGGCTACACCAATCGCCCCTAATCTTTTTTCCTTCGTCTGCTAGACTTTTCAATTCTTTGGTCGCGACCTGAACCTCTCTAACCATGGTAATGATTTTTTTTACTCTTCTTTTCAATTTATTTTCTTAATTTGCTTCAATCATGCTTTGAAATCCATGACTGCAGTCTTTCCTCTATCTTATAGCTACTTTCTTGTTTGCATGAGGCTGTCTTCCATATCGCCCCAAAAAAAGTATGATTTTCAATATACGGCCCTGTAAGGCACAATCTTCACCTAAGAGACACTGCCATGTTTGAAAAAACAGAAAAATTGCAAACAGACAAACCTTTTCAAAGCCCTAAACTTCTCATGTTAAAATAAAGTCCTTTCTCTTTAATTCTCCTTTAACAAAAAAAAAAAAAAAAACAACAAAACACTTCAAAGATTGCTCGGATCCTTAGAAAGTTTGATATTCCCTCTACCTTCAGGCCCCTCAGAACCATTCGTAATTCCCTGCGATCGGTGAAGGATCCTGTCAACCCCAAAGACATGAAGGGTGTATATCTGATTCCTTGCTCTTGTGGGACACCCTATATAGGGGAAACATGGCGCTCCATCCAACAGAGAATTTGCGAGCATGCAGCAGACCTGAGGCATGGAAGAACAAAATCCTCAGCCTTAGCTGAACATGTGGACAAGACTAAGCATCATGTCTGCATCGAGGAGGCCAAAGTCATTGCCAGGGTGGATCGGTTCCATCATCGCAAGTTAAGGGAAGCTATTGAAATTGAGCGAAGACCCAACAATCTCAACAGAGATGATGGTTGGAAGGTAAGTAGAAGTTGGATCCCTGCCCTGTCGTCTTAGGGTTTCTTCCTCCCCCCTTTGTTTATCCAGGGTGCGTTCTTCTTAGTCGTTTAGTTTAATCCTGCATATTATGTTCCTCCTGTATTTATGAGTATTATTATTAATATACAATTTTAGGTATTTATCTAATTTGATTTTATGTAGATGTATGATTTTTTTTTATTTTTTTTATTTTTTATTTTTTTAAATTTTTTGATGAGGGTCCTCTTCCGGTTTTGGGAGTTAATTATTTAATTCATAAGATGTATCTAATCTTTGATGTATGCTTGGGTCTAATTTTATTATGTTATTGTCATTTTATTTTTCGATTTGTGATAGTTATTTATTTTCAGCTCTTTATAAGCATGGCTTTTCTAGATATTTTTCTATCACTATATGATTAATAATATATATATTATATAATTAAAATAAATATATATATATATATAAACAAATTAAATTATTTAATTGCCAAAACTAACCTCTTAAGATTAGTATTAATAATTGGTAAATTTAATTATAAACAGATTAAACTTAATACTACATCAAAAGTAAATAGTATAGTTTTATATACAAAATTAACAGACCTTCAATAAACATTTCATATATATATTTAGTTAATAATTTAATAAATGAATAACTTATGGTTTTTAAATTACCATTAAAATTCTTTATTTATTCATCTATTCTTATTCTTACATACTATTATTAATGTATCTATGTAACCTAAATTACTTCTTCATAAGAAATCAATCAAACATATAATAAATTTATAATAACCATTAGTATTACTTTATTAAATAAATTACTTATGATACGATTCTTTGTACCTAATTTTACTAATAGCTAGAAATAGAATATTATATTATTAATTTTAACAGTACAAAAATATTAATAATAAATTCGTAATAACCATTAGTATTATTTCATTAATAACTTAATGTTACTTAACTAAATAAATTACTTATGTTACTATTCATTGTACCTAATTTTACTAACTTCTAGAAATAGAACATTATATTATTAATTTTAAAATTATTAAAATAATAACAATATTAAATTTATTAATATAAGTTTGGCCTTGGTCCTAGAGTCTAAAATAGTCGTTATGTAGCCGTTGGAGTCTCTGCTCAGTCTATTTAGCATGCTAGGCCAGATCTGTGTCTTCAACTTGTCCTGACAATGAACCACACTAGTTGGTTCGAAACGCGTCGACAAAGGTCTTTTTCATGTGATTTACGCCGAAGCTCTTCTTATAACAAAACACTTTTTATGCACCTTTTCAAACCCTTCTATAAACTTTTTAAACAAAACTTTTCATAAATATTTAAACCCTCACAATATATAAAACTTTGAATTTTAAACCTATTTTAAACCTGCAACCTCTTAAACAAAACACACTCTTAATTATTAAACCCAAACTGTGTAAAAACACCTCTTCGAAAACCTTTAGTCTAAAAATACCTTTTAAACTTGCCCTTCGAAAAATCTTATGATCGCTTAACACTTTTCACCCTATGCACGAGGGCTCATTAAAATAGTTTTTATAAGAAAAAGCGAGCTTTGAGTTTCCTCGAATATTATAAAGAAAAATGTGGCTTGATTAAGGTGTGGTCGAGTGACTTTCCTTGAATTTTGTCGTGCTCTCCACCATACGACTTTCACGTCTTTCACTCTACACGGCGAGTTTCAATGCCGTAGATTAAAAATTATGTTTATTTGCTTTGAGAGTTATAAAAATTATGGCCATATTTTGAAAAAATTTGGTAGGGATTTTGTAAATCTATGTAAAAGATGTTTAAATTTATAATATTGAAGGGTTCAGTCGCCCAACTAATATACCATTGACAATTTTTTCTTTCTCACAGAGATCTCGGTTTCGTTGCTTCAAAATTTACTATACCAATGGTGCAAATAACACTTCGTTGAATAAATTAGCTGGACTGTGTGAATTTGTTTATTTCAAAATTCATCGTCAATCCTTAAAACGACAGTGGATTAATTGGGATTATTGGAGTTGTTATTGAAATGTAAAATGGGGATGCAGCCATGTTCACCACTACATGTCTCTGCCCTCCTTCCCAATCTCACCATTTATCCCGACATATTTCAACGAGTGCATATCAAAAAATTCATCTCGCAATGTTTCAATATAACTCCCATATAACACAAACCTTTCCAGGTGCTTCAGCTTCCCAATGGATTTTGGAACATTTGAAATGGGAGCATCGATATACAATTCCCTCAGCGCCAGAAGTGCATGCAATTTTTACAAGCATTGTTTAAGTGGGGTTTGACATGGTAAACGTCTAACTTTTTGGCATTGTGGTATTCGAAGATAATTCTTGAACTGGGCAACCAAAACATGCACACAAATCAAAAACTTTTTACTGATTAGGAAACCAAGAAAAAACCCACTCTTTTTTTGGAAACATGGGAATAGAAAAAATAGAAACATTAAAAAAAATTTAGAAAGAAGCAAACATCTCAATGTATTTTCTTTATTTAACAAGACGGGCTGCGGGGCAGCTAGTCCCTGCCCCAGCCCGCAGCGTATCTCGCAGCGCGGTGTGAATACTTGACTTCTTGCTTGTGCTCTATACAAGCTTTCTGTTTAAGCATAATCTATGAAAACCATGAGCTGCACGGATAGATGTAGTAGCTTTTCATTGCATGGAGTTAAATGCCAAAGGCATTGATGTTATCCTCCATTTACCAAAGAATTGCATATGTTGCCATCCGTGCTTGATTTGTTACACATCTGTTGAAAGATTTGCCAGGAACCATTGTTTTCAAAAGGTATGTGGGTGAAGGGAAAAGACCATCTGCCACATTTTTAAAGTTTTTATAAGATTTGACGCACTTAGCGACAAAAGGATCACGGGTAGATGCAGTGCTTATCGGCTCAAAATTTTGTAATTTTCCTAATGTATTATTGTGTTGTGGTCCACTTGGATAGCTAATTGCAACGCCTTCAGCCACGGCATGTGTCACATAATGTACGAGAAGTTATTCTGGTTTGCCTTTGTAATATTAATATATTAAAATAAAAATATATAATATTAAAATAAAAACCATATAATATAGAGAAGAGAGAAATGATTAAGAATGCAGAGCGAAAAATATATGTACCGATGTTTAAGCATTAGAAGATGTCTTTGAAAATTAGCTTTATTTTAATCTCAAATTAATATTAACAACAAGCGAGGGTAAATCGGAGAGTCTATAAAGTAAATATAGATCAATATTTAATTTGGATATTAGAAAGGGTGCCCACTGCATACGAAGCCGAGGAAACGTGGCGCAGCACAACCGTGCATGAGCGAAACGTGGCGAACACCCATCCAAGAAAGGTAGGGTCTCGATAGTTCAACATTTAGGCTGTAACATTGAGCAGCGAATCAGTAGACAAATTGTTGGAGGCAGCGAAGGGGCGCAACGAGTTTAATTCCAGGCCATTGCTTACAGAAAACAGTACACCATCTACAATTACTGCACCAACGCACAGAGAAATATTCACCATCTTGAAATTATTGTGTTTTAACATATTTCTCGTGTAGGACGGGCAATCGATCTGGGCCGTGAAGGAAGGTTCGAGGTGATCCATCGAAAAGTTCAGGAAATGAGGAACCAAGAAAGGTGGGTAGACCACCATTTCTGGATGGTTCCTCACCTTTCATTCCAAAGAATTCCATGGTATGTCGCGTAATTTCATTTCATTAGCTGCTTCTAGACAGGGCAAAACTCTATATAAGAAAACCACACCGCAACAAGCGTTTTCAAGAGTTTGTTTCAGTTCCCAAGTGTCATCTGTGTGATTGCGAGCGAGATTTTCTTGGCCTATTTCAGTCTTTATACAGAGAATTGTGATTCAAGAAACAAAAATGGCCCCAGAAGTGGCTGCAGATGTATTGATCAACGCCGTAGGGGGTAAAGCAGTAGCGGTAAGCGGCCTGCGCGCAGGATACTCCAAGAGAGCGTATGTGACATTCTTGGCTGGGGCTGGAGACTATGTCAAGGGTGTTGTTGGTCTTGTAAAAGGCCTCTGCAAGGTTAATTCTCCCTACCCTCTAATAGTAGCCATTCTCCCGAATGTTCCGGAGGAACACAGACGGCTCCTGACGAGTCAGGGTTGCATTGTCCGAGAAATCGAGCCCATATATCCTCCAGAAAACCAAGTTCAGTTCGCCATGGCTTATTATGTCATCGATTATTCCAAGCTCAGGATATGGGAGGTATGACTATGACTGACATCCATTCATATCCGACTCCTTTTTCTTGAATCTTTAAAGTATAACTGTTTTCGATTCCCTGTTCTTGAATCTTTAAAGTATAACTGCACTGATTCCCTTTTCTTCAATTTTTAAAGTATAATTGTTAACGATTCCCTTTTCTTGAATCTTTAAAGTATAGTTGTAACTGCTGCCGTTGCAGAAATGAGAAGATTCTTTTTATCTATCTAAATAAATAGCTTAGAATTCTGTCTTACGGGGCTTGTGATAATGCAGTTTGAAGAATACAGCAAGCTCATTTACCTGGATGCCAACATTCAAGTCTATGACAACATTGATCAACTCTTCGATCTCCCGGACGGGCATTTTTATGCTGTGATGCACTGCTTCTGTGAAAAGACATGGAGTCACACTCGGCAATACCAGATCGGTTACTGCCAGCAGTGCCCGGATAAGGTGCAGTGTTTACCGAACCAACTTGATTCTTCAAGTCAGACATCTTTCTCTGTTCTTTGAGTTCATTCACTGCAGTATGTTCATAAATCCAGCGAGAATAGATAGAGATTTGAAAGAGTTAGAATCTATTTGAAAAAATTGAATGTTTTGCACAGTAGTAATTATTCTTCAGCAGGAAACAATGTATACAAACAAAATTTGAGTTAGAATCTATTTGAAAAAATTGAATGTTTTGCACAGTAGTAATTATTCTTCAGCAGGAAACAATATATACAAAGAAAATTGTCAGCTTGCCTTCAAAAAAAATTTAAGGGTGTGCGCCTGCATACTCTGCGTTGAGGTGCTTTTTATCTGGGCTGGGTTCAAGGTGTGAACGCGCATAAACAGCGCCACCGATTTTAACTGGAATCGACTTCTCTGCTTTATGACCTTCTTTGCTTTATGACCTAGATGGTCTGCAACCCAGTTGAAGACGGTGAGGAATGGAGTTTGCAGGCCACAGAAGCAGGGGGTTCTTTGCAGGCCACAAAACTTTGCTGCTGCTTCATCTTACGGCTGGTGATTGACCTGCCTCATGAACGATGCTGAATCTCTGGAATATATGGAATATATGGCAGTGGACTCTGAACAAGGCGGTGCCGGGGCAGAACACCTGCACCACTTTGCATGGACACGTACCACTTCATGCACAACTGCTGCCAACAGCTGCCAACCCAACCTGCAAACAAAATACGCATAAGTTCGCCATACATTTTCTTAACATTAAATGTTAGGAGATTAATGCTAAGGCGAAAGATAGCATTACTTCATCCAACTTTCAAATTGGTGTAATTATTCGTACTTCTCCACATTGTTTCCTAAGTTTTCAGCCTGTATACCTCGTTTTGAGGCCAAATAAGATGTAAATGCTTTTGATTAGTTAAAAGCGAAGGAAAATATAAAATATTGTATCGCATCCGAAGAAACTTTGTTATAAGTTCAAATAAGTTTATTGGTTATCGGGTCAGACTAATGCCCACCGACCAAAACCGATTACTATAGTCCCTGCCAGCCCGGAGGGCAGGGACTAATAATGTATTTGATTTTTATGTAATATCTTTTGTAATTACAAAATTAAAAATAAGGAGAATGTTTGCATTTTTTATAAAATTCTTATCTCTCCCTCATAATAAATGATGTTATTTCCAGAGAGTTGTTATGTTATCTTCTTTTCTTTGTTATGTGATTCTCCCTCATAATAAAATCTTGGAAGCCATCCACCTTTTCGAAGATTTTTTTTAGGCTCATAGATTTCAATCCATTCGGTGGATGAAAATCATGCCTCCCCATCAAGAGCCCTCAACCATAGACTCACTAGTCCATGACTTAGCCATGGCTCTTAAAGAGCTAATTACTTTGCAACAACAACGCCCTCCAAGGAAATTGTAGCTCGATACACGCTTTCAACTGCCCAAATTCGCAGGCCAAATGAATGGTGAGGCTGCCGATTCTTGTCTCCAAAGTCTCTCCAACTATTTTAGAACATGTCCAACTATGAAAGAGGAAATTAAACTTCAAATCACTAGTCTACAATTGGAAGGCTTGGTACAAACATGGTGGGATACTAATTTGGAGAATATGTCCTTGGTTGTCGAACTTGGAGAACCAATAGAAAACAGATCGACACCTATCACATCTTGGGATATTTTTTTCCAGGCCTTAAGAGAACGCTTCTATCTCCTAGGATATATCCAAAATCTCCTTGCCAAATTGTTACAGCTTCAGGAACTACCAAATCAATCAGTGCAATCTTACATTGATGTCTTCTACAAGTTGTGCATTCAACTCCATATCTCTGATCCAGAAGAGGTACTAATTATCAAATTTAATTCTAGTTTGCTAATGTTTTTTTGCCAAGAAGTTGATTTGTTTGATAGTACTTCATTGTACAAGGCATTTATTCAAGCCCTAGCTGTGGAATGCAAAGTGGGTCCTTGAATCCGATCTCCTTAAGACAGAAATGGTCCATCTCCCTCTGGTTCTTCTAATATAGCCTCTGCCTCATCCCCCACACCTCAGAATACTCCCTGGTGTACATTTCATAATACCAACTCAAATGCTTCTACAGATTGTAAAGTACTTAAAAACCTACGCCCTAACAAGACTCTTATTACAGAGGTCGAGCAACCAAATGCCACTACCCCTCTTGCAGTTGTTTCTCTTGACAAACCTACTGAAGTGGACCCCTCTCTCATCGTCATGATTGCTAATGCAACAAATACCTCTAGTGTACCTCTATTTACCCATAATTGTCAGATTAAACATGAGTTGGCCACTCTTATTCTCAACAATGGTAGTTAAAATAATCTTGTGGCACAAGAATTGGTTCAATGCCTTTTCCTTCCCACCACTCCGCACCTACACCCTTATCAGCTTGGTTGGGTCCAAAATGACAGTTCTCCTCTTACCATCTCCCAACGATGCGTTGTAACCTTTGCTATTGGCTCTCTTTGTGGTAATGTGGTATGTGATGTTTCTCCTCTCGATTATGCCCATTTGTTACTGGGAATTCCATATCAAGAAGCCTGACACGTTGTTTATCATGCTAAAGATCACCAATACCACTTACAACATGATGGCCGCACCTATGTGCTCACATCCTCAACTAGCAAATCAACCCAACCTTTTACTGGCAAAGCTCCCATTATGAGACCCAATTTAAACCAATGTGTTTCTTTGTGCTTGGTTCACCCTGTTAAGTCAGACAACCTCGCCAATTTGGTCCCTCCTGCAATGGACATCTACTCCAAGAATTTTCAGATGTCTTCACCCAATCCACAGGGATGCCTCCAACATGCTTTGTGAATACAAAATCAATCTTATTCCTAGTGATTCTTTACCAATACCCCATATTATCGCCTCGCTCCTTGAGAGGTCGCTGAAATCAAACACTAAATTGAACAAGTGTTTACATCCGATCATATTCAACCTTCATCTTCGCCATGTGCATATCCAACTTATATTATTCCCAAAAAGGATACTTCTAAATGGCGCCCAGTGACAGACTATTGGGCCATTAATAAAGCCATTGTTAAAAACTGCTACCCCCTACTCCGCATTGAGCATTTGTTGGACCATTTACATGGGGCTTGTTTATTCACAAAGATGGATTTGACTGTAGGATACCATCAAGTTTGCATGGATGCATCTTGCACATGGAAAAATTCTTTCAAAACAAAGTTTGGACTATTTGAATGTTTGGTCATGCCATTTGGATTAACCAATGCACCAACCACCTTTATGAGATTCATTAATGATGTTTTCAGGGCACACTTGGGTAAGTTTGTGGTTATTTACCTTGATGATATTTTGGTATTTAATAAATATTGGGAAGAATATCTTCAACACGTTCGCAACATACTTGAGTTATTGTGAACAGAGTAACTTCATGTCAAAGAGAAGAAATCTTATTTTGGACAAACATTAGTTCTATATTTGGGATTTATTATTAATAGCACAGGGGTTCACCCAGATCCATCTCGAGTACACGATTGGCACAATGGCCAACACCTTCCAATGCACATGACCTCAAGAGCATCATGGGAGTTATTAGTTTCTATAGAAATTTTGTTTCTCATTTCTCACAGTTGGCTTGCCCTGCGAGTTGTCAAATCATGCAAAGTTTATTTGGGATGTCGAATCTGAGCACAAGTTTTCTGAACTCAAGAATGCATTATGCTCGACCACTATTCTTCAAGTTCTGGATATGACTCAACCATTTGAGTTGGAAACCGATACCACTCATTTCGCCATTGTGGTTTTTCTTATACAGGGAGGTCACCCTGTGGCATACTATTCTGAGGTGCTTGCAGATGCTAAGCTCATGTACAACATGTATGACAAGGAATTCTATAGTCTAGTGCAAGCTTTGAAGCAGTAGTGTCATTACATTCTTGGAAAAGAGACCATCCTCCATATAGATCATCATCCACTCACCTTCATCAATTCACAATGCAAGATTCAAGAGCAACGCCATCCAAAGTGGGCTACTTACATTCAACAATTCCATTTGGTGATTAAATTTAATAAGGGGACAACAAATAAAATTGCTGATTTGTTAAGTCAACCACCTAATTAGGTCCTGCACATTTTAGAGGAGCGTTGTTTTGCATATGATGCCTGGAAAGATATGTACGCAACAGATCCGGTCTTTGGGAAGATATGGGAAGCTCTGCAGTAACCTACAATCAACTACCAAACTCCCTTTCTTGATTATACCATTCGTGATGGTTGGTTGTATAAACTTAACCAACTCTGTGTGCTATAATTTGATGATCGTCTCCTTCTCATCCATGAAGCACATTCCTCTTCATGTGGAAGAAATTTTGGCATAGCCAAGACCATTATCAATCTTCACCACCACTTTTATTGGGCTACCTTACCCAAGAAAGTCAAAAAATTCATTCGTGCATCTTCTCTTTGTTCACAAAGAAAGCCCTCAAACTGTAAGCATGGTTTGTATCAACCATTACCAATTCCCTCTCATCCTTGGGAATCCATTTCCATGGACTTATTAAGTGGTCTTCCTACTACTTCCCGCAAACATGATGGTCATTTCTCCAAGATGGCTATCTTTATTCCTTGTCATAAGACTACCTCTGTTGCTCACCGCAGATCTCTTCTTCCTACATGTTTGGCCACACTTTGGTTTGCCAAGTAGCATTATTTCTTATCGTGACTCTTGTTTTCTCAGTACATTTTTTCCTACTCTTTGTCTTTGTTGGGTTTCCAACTTCATTTCTCCACTTCCTTTCACCCACAAACAGGTGGAAAAACTGAAGTTGTCAATAATACTTTGGCTCACTCCCTTCACAATTATTTTTCCAAAAAAAAATGGGATATGTATTTGCACATCATTCAACATAGTTACAATAGTGACTCACACTCCTCAACTGTTTTCTCCCCTTTTGAGGTTTGTTTTGGGTTTAAGCCAAGTTCACCCTCTGAGATGCCACTAACTATCACCCCTTCTAGGTTTTCACATCAACAATAGGAACAAAAATCAGCTCAACATTTCATATAATCCATATCTCAACACCAAACTCAAGTAATTGTTGCTTTGCAAGCAGCCCAAGATTACGCCAAACAAAGGCATGACAAGCAATGAACATCGTTGTCTTTTAAACCTGGAGATTGTGTCTAGCTTTTGTTGGACAAGAAACGCTTCAAGGGCCACCAGCATAAGTTGCACCCTCTGCGATATGGCCCCTATACTGTTCTGGAATACATTTTTGACAATGCATATTGCTTGGACTTGCCTTCCCAGCTTGGCATCCATGATGTGCTTAATGTTAATAATCTCAAGCTCTTTGAACCACCTATCCTTGAGGAATATGTTATAGTTCATCATCCAATAGATAATATTCCATATTTTAAGCCTCCTCTTTCTAAACAACACAATTCTTCAGTCGAGGAAAAGGAATACATGCCAACAACCTTACTTATCTTATTTGGTTGGTCGGATGGCAGGAGAGATGCTTCATGCTATAAACGAGGAGGAATTGGGCAACTAAGACAGTTACATAAATCAGAAACTTCTAACTGATTGGGAAACCAAGAAAAAGTGCACTCCTTTCCTTGGAAACATCTAAGAATAGAAAAGACAGAAACATCTAAAAAACTGAGAAACAAGGAAACATCTCAATGTAATTTCTTTATCTAATAATGTGTTTGAATTTTATGCAATATATTTTGTAATTACGAAATTAAAAATAAGGAGAACGTTTGCATTGTTTATAAAATGCTCATCTCTCCCTCGTAATAAATGATGGTATTTAGAGAGAGATTTTTTATTATTCTCTTTTCTTTGTTATGTGATTCTCTGAATTAGTTTCTTAGAACTACAGATAGACCTCAAATGCAAGAATTTTTTACAATTTGAATGAATAACAAAACAACAATTTTGTCAAAAAATAACATCACTACTTGAGATTCATGTTGCCAGAGTGTCTCCAAAGTTTTCCCCTCTATATATAATAGTCTTAAATTCTTTGATGGAAATGAAGGAGGTAAGGAGGAGCATGGAAAATTCTGCCAGTGGAGATATATTAGTTGTTGTAACTGCCCAACTTTGAATAGCCATTCAATAAAACAACCTTCAGCCCTAAGCAACTGCAAACTGTTCAAATTATTTAGTGAACTAGTGCTGGCAAGATCTGCAAGGTTTTTGAAAGGTTGTTCCATGCCATTTCCGTGAACCATGCTAAATCCACGTGTTGACCACTACGTGTCTATAACCCATAGTAGTATACCTGCTTTTTTACAAAAGAGATAACTCCTGATCCATGTGTCCATGCCGTCTGGCTATCATCATCAATCCAATCTTCATGTTATAATGTAAACCCATTCTGCATGTATATGATGTAAATAATCTCAGCAGATCTATGTCATGTATGTAATTTCCTAGGTAAACCTAGTCTTTTGGTGACAACCTACATTATGGAAGGTTTCTTGTCTCACCGATCCATTCTCAAATGGTCGACAAAGTTTTCCTTCAGTCTTACCCCAAAGCCAAAATGTATTTTGTCACTAGGATCTTAGGCGAGTCCTAGTGTTATAGATTAAGTCTATGTAAAAGTGATTTGGGAATAATCCTAACTATTTTCTTAGGTTATCTTATTACAAATTACTTGGTCCGCTAGATTATATTTGTGTCGCAGAAATGGGTAGTCTATGAGGGTATATTTCAGATGAGTTTTCCCCCTTATGATGTCAAAGATATGAAAATTATGACGTAAAGTGTCTTGAGAGTCGGAAAAATAATTTATCCCCTCATAGGTTAATTAATTAAATTTTCTGGCCAAAAAATTAATTAAGATCCTAAGCAAGAAATTTAAATAATTCTAGGTCTTAGGTAAATTTAAATTCTCCAAAGGAAAAATTCATTAGTCCTTTAAAATTCAAATTTTAAAAGGTCCTATGACTAAGGTAAATTAATTATTTTTCTAAATTTTAAGCCTTTGGTCCCCGGGGTTTAAGTCAAAGTCAAATTTCTGAGGAAATTAACTCAAAATTTTTATTTTTGATAATTAAAATTCATTTAATCCAAAATTTGAATTTCTTCAAGAATTTAATATTTCGACGGATGAGATTAAAAGAAATTTTAATCTTCATCAATGGTCGAGATCGCTTTGACGAGGATCACTCGAATTAGCCCTTGGAAGATTTATCTTTAAATAGGAGGTCATTTGTCAATTGATCCATCCGATTTTTTGATCATGTATTAAGCTCTCAAGCTCTATTGCATACTTTTTTGAATTAATGTAAAAGTCTTTGGGGTTTCAACATGTTGTAGTGTTCCTCTTTATGAATTTATGGTAACATTGTTTTAATTCTACTTAATATTATGTGAAAACTATCAATCAATAGCTCTCTTAGAATAATCTAAATACAAGTATCTTATTCCGTTTGTTGGATCTAGGGTAACATTTTAAATTTTGATTGAAGTAGCAAGTATCTCTATTTCTTCATAATTTTATTGTTGTTCTATTTCTTTACTTGATTCAATGGTTAATTAAGTGTTTGCAAAAGATCTCTAAAGTTCTTATTGAGTGTTTGGGGATAGTATTCGGTTGGACCAACCAACTCTCAACACATATTTTCTGAAGAGCCTACTCCATATAAGCCTCAAGATTTATCTAACGATAATATTTTTTCTGTAGGGTATTTTTGGACTAGTACCTCTTTAAAATTTCAAAATCTTTTAAATATTTTGTGGACATTTTGATAGATCTGGCAATTAAGAGCCTTAGATTATCAGATCTGGGAGCGAAGTTGGACTTATACTCCTCAGATTTGATAAATCTGTAAATTATTTGTATAGATTTGTTATTTACTAGTTTAGATCTGAAATTTTAATGTAACATGATTATGAATTTTAACAGTTAGGTTTTTGGGATTTTCTCAATTTTTGTACATATTGGGTTTTGGGTTTTTCTCTTTTCATTTGTGCAAGAATAGATCTGAGAAATCGGCCAAGAAAATCTTTAGATCTGAGCTAGATCTAGACCCTAGAGGGAAAGATCTAGGCTCAAAGATTGTTTGCAGGAATAGATCTAGGAAATCAGCCATGTAAATCTTTAGATCTAAGATTTTTTTCAAGTAGATGTGGGAGTTTTGAGATAGATCTAGGCCGCAGAGGGCAATTTTTTGTCTCAAATATTTTTGCAGGGTCGGCGATTAAAGATTTTGTAATAAATCTAAAGATCTAAATCAAAATAAATTTTTAGAACAAGAGTGCCAAGTTTTGGGGCTCCTAAACCCATATCTGCCTTCTCCTAGCCCAACACTAGTTCTATTGGGCCTAGTGCTAGATCTCATTGGTCCTATATCCCCCTTGCTCCATTTTTGACCTAAATATTTAATTTTCTGAAGCTGATCATTGGTGGGTTTTTGTAGAAAATTTCGTAAAATTGTGTTTCAGGTATTGAATTTTTTTTGGCAACTTGGGCAAGTGATCTTCAAGGCCTAGGGCCTAAGGGTTTGATCTCTAAACCATATTTTTCCTCATTGTTTGCTACAGAAGTCATATACCTTTCTAATAATGGTGAAAAACACATCCAAGTGGTTTGAAATTAACTAAAAAATTTGCTAAATACATTAATAAGTCATTTATGACTTTGGCCTAGATCTACATTTTGGGTGACTATTATCTCTGAATAATTTTGTTTCTGAAGTCTGAAATATAGTAGTGGCAAAATTTCATGTGGGTTAGCCTAAAATTAGTTCCTAAGTTGTCTAATACATTAAGTAATTAATTTCTTGAGTTGAGCATTCATCATTACGCTTATTTCATGTTTTAATTGTCAGCTGCTATAAGTATATCAGATATGATATAATTATGGAAATCACATCATAACAGGCTGATTTTTTTTTATAATTCATGTGGGCAAGTTTGGAAACTTTTCAGTAGATTTTTGGCATAAAGATATCATTGATAGCTTACTGTTTTCATTTTCATATTGCTACTGTCATAAAGTTTTTCTTACTGCTGTTCTAAAAACTAATTTTTGAAAATTAAGTTCTATGTCATGGAATTGTGATAAAATGCATATATTTTGTTTCATAAACTGATTATTTTTTGAGCATCTGTTGACATTGATTTCGAAGAAGTTTTTGTTCTCTTTGAGCTATAATTGTATCAAAAGGGATTTGAAATAAGCTTGTGGTTTAATTGCAATATTTTCAGAGGTTTATTTTTAAGTCTTCATCCAATAAAGCGGGCATTTTATTTTGGTGATTAAGGGCTTTTGTGAAACAAGTGTTTTCCCATCCTCGAGTCTAACTTCATCTCACCTTTTAGTGCATTTGCATATAAGTTAGCTTTGCATAATAAAATTTACTTCCAAGCATAAGCTTGGTCGATAGAGACATAGATATCCATCCATCTTTGCTTGAGAAGCCTGCTTTTAATAGTACTTAAAATGGTGACCTTGCAGTCGTTAGAGTCATATCTCTCTACACTGCCAGAGGCACCAAGTATGTTAGATTTTCAGGAGAGGTATCGTTAATCACACTTTAGTGTGCTTCACCTTCTTTCCTCTCTTCCAATTATTATGAAATCAGGTTCAACACAGAAAGGATCGAAGGATTCACATTTAGGTAGACATTTAACTAAAATTAACCAAGATTCTTGCATCTCACATTAGTTTTAAGATTTGCATTTCATATAATATAGTCATTCATCTAAGTAGTAGTTGGTAATCGATTACTTGGTCATAAACTTCCCTAGCAATATCATTGACTCCATAAGGCAGTGGTATCAATCATTTAAAATCTAATCAAATCTTATAAATCTTGCTAAATCTTAATCAAGTACTTGGTCCATCCATCAGGGCGCTCCATCCATCAGAGAATTAGCGAACATGCAGCTGACCTGAGACATGGGAGAACCAAGTCTTCAGCATTAGCAAAGCATGTGGATAAGACCAAGCATCAGGTCTGCATAGAGGAGGCCAAGGTGGTTGCTAAGGTTGCTCAGTTCCATCATCGTAAATTCAGGGAAGCTATTGAAATTGAAAGAAGGCTTAACAATCTCAACAGAGATGACGGATGGAAAATCAGTAGATGTTGGATCCCTGCCCTTTCATCTTAGTGTTTCTTCCCCTCCCCTCGCCTCCTTTCTTCCTTTTCCTCCTTGATCTTTGGGTCCTTCTCCTTCTTTTTGATTCTAGGTCGCTCTTCCCGTTTGATTTGATTTGATTTTTTTTTTCTTAATTGATATTATTATAACTTACTAGTAGATTACTTTTTTAAACCAACCATTAAAAAAGTACTTTATCTTTTAACAACCCTAATATTATTATCTTAAACTAAAATAATATAATATTATATATATAATATATAATATATAAAGTATTAAAAATATTTATTAAACAAGTAATTAACATTTTTAAAAATATTAGCCGTTAAAAGTATGGTTATAGTATTTTTAATCTTAAATTTCTTAATAACGATATATTAAATAATATATATAATAAATGAATTAATTTAATCAACTATCCATTATTATTAAATTTTTTTAATTTCCATAAATAAATGTGAAATAACATAAGTATTAACCAATAATAATCCAATTAAATAAAGATAATTTAATAAACCATAAATTAACTTTTTAAAAAATAAGAACAATATCGGATATTTTATATTATAATATTTTTTATACTAATCATTACTATTTTATATATATATATTTATAAATATATATATATATATTTTACTTTATTAATTATTAATAGGATAAACATAAATTATTAAAAAATAAACCCTAACCTTAATATTTTTTACCTAATTTAACTTGGGTTCTAGTACAATAAAATAATAAATAATAATAAAGAATATAATAGGTAAGAATAATAATAATATTAATTAATTCATGAAAATTTGACCTGGGCCTTAAGTAAAAAATTAGCCGTTTATCTTTTTAGCCGTTGGAGTCTCTGCTCGGACTATTTAACTTGCTGGACTGGATCTGTTTCTTCAACTTGCCCTGACGATGAACCACACTAGTTGGTTCGAAACGCGTCGACAAAGGTCTTTCTATATGTGATTTACGCCGAAATTATTCTTATAACTATGATGGATCACAGAAGCCTCAATTCTACAAGTACTTGGTCGCTTCATTGTGTCTCCTCGAACTGGTTGGTTCTCAACTAGTTCTTCTTCATTCCATTTTTCTATAGGGTCTATTCCACTTATCCTACTATAGGGAGACAACTTAAATGGAGAGATTGGGGAACAGGGTGACAACCCCTGATTTGAACTATTGTCATGGTGCCTAGACATTGTATGTGACAACACTTTTTAGCGCCGTTGCTGGGTACCAATTTATTGGGCCTTGGCTCTATGACATTCATCTTTCTATCATTCATTTTAGCTGGCAATGACAATATTTTTGGAATTGTTGTCAAGAACATTTTAAGCTCGGCGTTTCAATGACATTTCCTCATCATTCTTCTCATTTCTCATCTTTTCATTTCAGCCAGCAATGAAAACATTTTTTGGCACCGTTGTCGGGGATAGAGTTTTTCTGTCCTTAGTTTCTTCAACATCATTTTAATCATATCATATTTTCTGCCATTCATTATCCTGTAAAGCAACATAACATTTTTTGGCATTATTTGATCTTTTCATCGCTTCATCTTTCGTCATCTCATTAATCATTTCATCTGCACTTTTAGCACTCGGAAATGTAAGTTTTTTTCTTGTTTGGGTGGCAACTCCACTTCTTTCATTTATTATTTCTCAAACAAGAAACCCTCCTTATATCCAATTGTTTTTGCCTTTTGGATCCTAGAGCTAGATTCATGTTCAAGTGGCAACTCCACTTCTTTCATTTCTTATAAGAATTTATACTAGAAGCTTGCTTCTTGTGGATCTCTTGATTTTCTTGAGTAGGGGTCTCTCTCTAGCATCCATTTGGTCCCTCTTTATCCCTTTAAGAAAGTCACCATGGATGACTTGTTTACTCCATGTCATTTTACTAATTTTCTCCATGATATGCTAGAAGAGGCCATTCATAAATTTCCTTTGTTTTCGAGTGGTGATTCAGTCGTTGTTAGAAAGCATCTATGTGGGTTTACTCATACAATAATCAAATATTGTAGTTCTCCCAAATATAAACATGAATATGTCAAAATGCATCTATTTGCCTTTTCTATAATTTGCCCTTTAGGTGAACCTGTCGCTATATTTTAGCGAGCCTAGCGACAGTGAAACTCGTTCTCGTCCATTTGGACGAGTTTGTCGCTATTAGGTTTTAACGAGTTTAATGACAAAGATAACTCGGTCCTTTTCAATTTTAGAGAGTTTGAAAGGGACAGAAAGGAGACTCAAAAGATTATTTTTCATCATATAAACCCTTAAGTCCCAAAAAGTGTAAAATAATACGAAAGGGATGAATTTTCGATCGTTTTAATGAGCTGAACAAGACAAGCGCTCGATCTTTTTGCGTAATAATCCCTCAGGTCCAAAAATATTAAAATCTAGAGGAGGGATAGCACTTGTGATGACTTTAACGAGCTGGAGAGGCTAATCGCTTGGCAATATTTTCATATTTTATGAGTCAGTTGAAAAGAGCTTAAAGGAGACTCGTTTTTTGAGGAACGAGTGATGATTTCGGGTAGCAGTTGATTCCATGTAAGGTTTGGAATTTTCCAATCATGGAAGTGTCACAAGGATGGCTAATAGAATCACTCTTCGCAGATGTTCCTCGAAAGGGTAAACAATCAAATGGAGGTGAAATGATCGCTAAAAACGGTGGAGGTGATGATTAGAAACGACCAAGGCTCAAAAGTGGCGATAAAAGCATATCACAATGGTTATTTAACCGTCATATTTTAATAACCTTAAACTCCTGGGGGAAACATTTGCTCATGGCTTTAATTTTATTTTTTTAACGAAGCTTGAACTATGTGCTAAACTGCTTGTGCGCCGATTTTATTTTTAAACGAAGCTTTGAACCTTGACGGTAACACTGCCTATGCTAGTCGTATAATAAAGGATGTCTTCATTCAAGATGCCATTTTTTTATGGGGTTGCACCTTTTCGAAAGCTTTGCCCCAGATCTTTCCTTTTATGCAAGCTAGGAAACGGACTAGCCTTAAACGCGGTTTTTAAAGGTTAGAGACCTACAATTAAAATAATGGTCGCTCTTCGCTTGCATGTGGAAAGGTTTGCATGCCCCCAGGTATAGCGAAAAATTCCCAGGTTACCATGAAAGTTCCATCCGCGTAGCAGATAAAATGCTTCCTTGGCGATGTCTACCGAAATAGACAAAGGTGAGTGGCGGAGACACCTTTACTCACATGAATTTGAAGAAGTTATCTTATTCCAGTCTAATCCCATTTTCCTGTGAGGACTGGTGTGTCAAAATAGTCATATATCCTCCGCAGAAACCTACTCTATACCCAAGGTCTTCCTGCCGAAACAGGCCAGGGTGCATGCCCCCTGGGTTTCAGTCATATCCTCCTGAATCACTCGCACTCATCAGGTGGATGGACTGGAGATCGATGAGACATTCCTTGCATGAAAAGACCATTTAAGGATGGTATTTGACTATTTGAGATGTGTGAACCAAGAAATGACATTTGGTCTACGAGCTTGACCACTCTACCTTCGTGCCGAAAACACATTACTCTAAAGAGTGAGGAGATGACGACTCCCATGCAATAAATATAGTCGCGTCCAAGGAGTAGATTATAATCCAAGGGTCCTTGAACTACCATCACGTTCATGTGAATGGTTTTTCTTCTCAAAGTAATGGGCACATTTGGAAGGATCCCTAATGGTTGACTGGTTCCTTTGTCGAAGCCTGTCAGATTTCTCATTTCAGGCAAAAGCGATGGCGAACCAAGAGCTTTCCAAGTAGTTGAGGAAAGGATACTCACAGAAGCCCCTTCATCAATGATGGTACTAGCCATGACCATTCTGTAAGCTTGTACAATGATTCTGAATGGTACATTAGCTGGTAAATGGGGTCTGCCTAGTAGATTCTAGTCGAAGGAAACGACTAGGTTGCTTGGAGGCGGGACCGAATAGACGGCCAGGTATGACTCTGATGAACTTCCTTCCTGCGATAAAGGAATGGGTGGACTGCCCCCAAGTTCATCAGAGTCTATGTTTATGAAAAGAATTTGAACGGTGTCGTCCTCTTTCTCTTTAGTGACGGTATCATTCGAAGGTGAACCTCTGAAGGCAAGATCAGGTCAACTGCCATCTCAACCTATTGACTTTCATCTGGTATGGATTCAGAGGGTTCATTTTCAATGATATAAACTTCGGCCGACCACAATGACAGGCCAGCCGGATTTTCGACTAGTGGTGGACTTGGCAAGAGTTTTTTATATCCAGGAGGGAGCTGTAGCGGTGAAGCAGGACGATCATCCAAAACTCTTTTAGCTTCATCAAGGAAGGGACAACGGTGGATGGTGTGATTGACTTCACACAATTTACAAGGAAATCTAGGATTCCTTTTCTGTCCAGGTTCTTCACTTTCACTGGTTAATGGTGTGCATTCAACATGATCATCAGAGGTTGACGACACTGGATTGTGCAAACGAGGAGACCAGTCCCTTAAGATCTGTGGGATGTAGGGACAATCTCAGTGATAGTGGTCTCTATTGCAAATGACATAAGGAGATTGAAGTTTAGACGGTGTGGTGTGAGGATTTTCGCTAGATGACGCTTGGTTGCCCCCTTTCGATTTTGGTTCCTTTTTCTTCTTTTCCTTTTTCTCTTTCTGCCTCTTCTTCTTCTCAGTTACTTGATTTTTAGCTTTATCAGCTTTATCAAGCGAAGAGGAAGGAGGATAGGGAGAATCAGATGATGTAGAAGGTTGGTGGGAAACTTTAGTATCATCTAGTTTCCGACTAGACTGTTCAGGAATTACGGGATTCTGAACGACAGAGGTAGAGAAGAGCCAGACAGGCAAACCAATTGTCAACCCTGGAAGTGACAATGTGGCCATATGGGGTGCACCAACATCTCCCCAAGAGGAGAAGGG
>APFE030493454.1:107544-126218 GCA_000404065.3 Pinus taeda | reverse complement strand
ACACAACTTGTTTTTTCAATTTTAAAGAGTCAAGAAAAAACAAAAGATGACTCTAGTCGCCTTCGATTTTTAGTGAGCCTGAAGTGACAAGTGCTCAGATGGACCTTTTCTTTTAAGGAGTCTGAAAATGAGCAAAATAGACTTCTCTAGAGATCTAGGTAGAGGGGATTACCAAACTAATCGCAAAACTACAGAATACTTTTTATGGTATGGCAGTCAATCTTCCCGAATGCTGTGTTCAGTGCATTGCAATCGATAGGGTGGCAGACACGGCTTCCGAAGGATAAAGGATGTAGCCTAGTGTGGTCTCCCAATATATACTCGATGGTACATAGGAGCACAAGTCCGTACTGGCACTTGCTGTCTTAGAGTGGAGGAATCACCCAACCAACAATGAAAACAACAGTTGCCAGGTTTTACGACGCCGGAATACATATCTAGCCTATACCTCTAGATGTTGTGTGTTAGGTTCCAAAGCGTTTTTAGATTCATTAAATTTACTTTAAGTTGATCTTGCTTAAAAATTTTCCTTTCAGGTTCACCGCGTGATGTGTATACAATTCCTAAAATGCAGCGTAAGATTATAGACAAATGTTTAATCTTCTTTTGGCAATGAAAATCCTAGCTACTAAGGAAAGAAAGTTAAGAATCTTTCAACAAAGAGCACAGAGCACACGCTAAATAGTGAGGGAAAAACCAAAGTCTTAAGGTAAAGTTAACCTTCCCTTACCATCGCACCTGTCACACAGTGAATTCAGTATGCAGCACACCTACTGCACTTGGGAAGTGCGATGCATACAGACTTCCTTGAAGGCAAGGTGCGATGGTACCAATGCGAGACTTTAAATGAGTCTTTACTCACAATTTGCAATTCAATTCAGGGATTTAGGCTGAGTAAGTGATGTTCAATATATGTAAATCACAGGGGTTGATCTAAGGAGGTTACTAGAGCCACCACTTAGTGCAATTAGAACATTTGCAGATCGATTGTTTAATTCATAAACAAAACCCAGAGATAGACTGAAGCAACATTGATCTACTTTGCATTTGTATAACAAATGCAATTCGAAGGCTAGTTGGCTTAACTTCAGGCTCCGTCTGTAAGTTTATAAAAGAAACAAAGATAGGCTAACAAATAATCTAGTCGCTCCCCAGCGGAGTCGCCATTTTGTTACCGGGAATAGTGTCCACTCAGAGATGCTATTCCCACTAAGATTGGTAGCTATCTTAGAAACAAACAAGTAAAGTCTACTTTCGCTTTCCTTTATGAAAATAGATAAGAGTGGAACAAATGAGACCAACCTTAGTCTTGCGCTTGGTTTCCTTGCTTGATTCCTCTCTTTCTTGATAGAGCTTTGTCGCTTCTTCTTCGTTTGCCCAGCTTCAAAGAGCACCTGTGGAATGAAAGCAGCATACAACTATCGAAGAACAGAGATCTATATTCATAAATAACACAGGACCAGATATGTGTTAACCATACAAATGCATATATATGCAAACATACAAGAATATGGAGGAAAACTTGAATAGCTTTATTAAGATCAAGAATAGCAAGAGGATTACAACCATATTTTCTGACCTAGCATCATCCTCCAACAAGAAATCCCTTGTTCACCTCAAGTAAAGCTTAGATCACCCAACACTAAGAAGTTTCTCCAGAAACCAACAACACTTCTCTACAAGATACAAAATTCGAGCCCCCGGATCTCTGTGATGAGGGATCCATATATAGATGATTGTAGCGGGGTGAGTCATCTTCTAGGGTCTTAATTATTTTCCTCTCTCTGATAGTTCCTGATTCCACTTGGAGAATGATGATCTCTTACTCATACCTGGTCGAAAACAGAGAGGCAAGTGTCAGAGGGGAAACTTCTGGAAGATTCCATGATCTTCCACCTCGCAAATTGTCCCTTCCATTTGTCCATTCCCAACCATCGCACCCTACAGAGGGTCCATTCAGTATGAATCACACCCTTTACACTGGGAAGGTGATATGCATCGCACCCTCTGCACTGAGTATTCAGTATGGTCCAGGTTTGACCATTTCTAAGTAGTTTTTAGTGGAGAACTTCTGGGAGATGATGTAATCAGCTGACCTTGTTCCTTTAGGCAGTGAAGCAACACTTTTAGGGACTTAGGAGCCCTCAGTTTATGGACATATATGATTGGGGTTGCAGTGCCCAAAAATGTCTATAACAGGTTCCATACCTATGCCTTCCTTTGCTTAGTTGATACATGTTGGAGGGTGACTCTGTTATGCTTCTTTTTGTTCAGGTAAGTGCTTTTCCCTTGTCACTTTTCTATATATTTCTTCTTATTAATGTTGTTGTCTTGTTTGTTGTTGTGTACAGATGCTTGGTCTCTTCTGCTATTGTTGAACTCTAGATAGGAGTCATAATTTCTGAAGGACTGTTGGAAATCTTTACTTGCATCGATGGTGAAGGAGAATGCATGGAGAAATTGTTGTTTTGATAACACTGGATGATATAGGGTTTCCTGTAGTTACAATAGGAAATCTTGTAGTTGCATTTTTCATCATTTTTTTTCTTTTTTCACTTGGAGGAGGAATGGGTGGGATGTAGGAGTGGAAGTATGGAAATGGAGGATATGGAGTGGTAGGTGAGTGAGGCTAATGATGGCATCACCCTTGGACTCTCTTTTTCATGTTTTTTGTATTTTTTTTCATTTTTATGAGTGGTTTTTGATAGACAAAGAGGTTGGTATGGTCATGAGCTAGCATTGGGTGAGAGGTAGTGAGGTGTATGGTCCCCTATTTCAACCTAGAACAAGCTTGCATCATCATTTTCCAATCAAGACTTCATTCATATAGTGTTTTAGGACATCTTGTAATACAACATGAAACTCTTGTAGTACTATAGGAAACTCTTGTAGTAACTGCAGGAAACCCTATAGAAGTCAAACAATTGCATAAAAACTGGTTTTTGATGCTTGGAAGTGAGGATTGATGATGGATACATAGTAGGCCTAGGAGATATGAAGTTAATGTAGGAAGAATGGGGTGATGCTGGCTTGTTGTCCCTTGAACTCTGAGTCCTTTTTTTCTTTTAAAAATTTGCAAAAATCACAGAATGTTGTTAGTGGGCAGGTTTGAGGTCCCTGTCACAGCATTTTGTTTTTTTTTTTTTTTTTTTTTTTTTTTTTTACTTTTTTTGAAAGACACAGAGGTTGCCTCAAATGAGGTTTTTGACCTGTTTCCTTTCCCTGGGAACCTCAAGGCAGATTTTCACCCAAGGATCTTTTTATTTTCCTTTTTCACTCTTGGGTTGCCTCCAGGATGTTTTCAACCAAAATGTTGGCCTCAAGTGCCTCATAGAGGTTTTCACCTAGGTCCCTCATTGTTTTTTCTTTTATTATTTTTTCATTTTTTTTTCAAAAATAAAAATAGTCTTCAAGGATTTGGTGAGCTGAAATATGAGACACTTCCAAGCACATTCACTTCCTTACTGATGGTATTGATGCACTCTTCCCTTGATAGAGGTCTTTTATAGGCTTTCAATCGGTCTCCATTGACAAGCAAGGGGATACCTTATCATCAATGGTCCTTATTTGCATAGCCCCATTGTCATGGAACTTTTCTATCAAATATGGGCCCAACCACCTGGTCATCAACTTTACTTTGAATTCTTTGGACCTAGAGTCATATAACAAAGCCCAATCACCTTTTTTGATGCGAAACCTTTCTTTGTACTTGAATAACTTCTATGTGTAGGAGGGTCTGCATCTTGAATTCATATAAACTATTGAGTTGGAGGAGCCTCTCTTGTTGTGCCTTTGTAACATCCAAATCCAACCATGCTACCATTCTCGAAGTGTTGTACTCAAACTAAATGGAGAGTAGAGCTCTCTTCCCATAGACCAAGTCATAAGGGGTGAAGCCATTGCTTGTTTTCCAGGTTGTATTATAGGCCCAAGTGGCCTCCACTAATTAGTCAGCCCAATATTTTCTGTTGCCACTCACAACCTTGGTGAGAGTATATTCCAATGCTCTGTTATTAACCTCTACTTATCCATTGGCCTGAAGATGATAACCACTTCATTTCCTGTCTTTTATCTTATGCTCCCTCAAAAAATTTCAAACAGGTGTGAGGTCAATTAAGCTCCCTGATCAGTGACTGGCTCTCTAGGGTACTCTAATTTGTATAATACATTCTCCCTTAAGAACTCAATGACTTTCTCTTATCTGGCTACCTTGACAGCCTTAGTTTCATCCCACTTTGTCAAATTATCAATGCATACAATTATGTACTTTTTCTACCCTAATGGTAGATCAATGGGCCCAATGAAATCCATGCCCCACTTGTCAAATGGCTCAAGAGTCACTTGAGGTTGCAAAGGAATTTCATCCTTGGGAGTAGGTTTCCCCATTCTTTGGTACTAGTCACATTGACTAGTGTGTCTTCTTGCATCTTAGTGAAGAGTGCACCAGTGGTCACCAGCTTGCAGTACCTTCAAGGTTGTCCTTTTTGCTACAAAGTGATCTCCATAAGGCCCATCATGACAGGCTAGAAGGATGTCAAAGACTTCCTCCTCCCTAAGACATATCCTCAAAATATGATCTGCACCTAGCTTGAAGAGATTTCCCCCAATCCAAGTGAATGGGATACTCTTTCTCATAATTCTTCTTTTTTCCTTGGAGAACAGATTTGGAGCGAACTGTGTAGCCACTAGATAGTTGGCTATGTTAGCAAACCATGGAGAGAGAACTGAAATAAAAAATAAATTCTCATCTAATAGCTAACCATCAACCACTCCTTCCCCACCTGCAGGCAAAACAAGTCTAGACAAAATATCTGCAACTACATTTTCTCTACCAGGCTTATCAATGATAGTTAGATCAAATTGTTGTAATAAAAGAAACCATATAATAATTTTGGCATTCACATCAAGCTTAATAAAATCATGGTCAGTATGTACAAAGGTCTAGTAATGAGTGATGTAGTGTCTAAAGTTATTAAAGGAATGGACAACAATGAGGATCTCCTTTTCAGTCACAATATAGTTCAATTCAGCATTGGACAAATTTTTTCTAATGAAATAAATGGCATAAGGAATTTTTTTATCTATTTGGCCTAGAGCTTCATGGCTTTATAGGGTTTTGGGTTGCCATTTGCCTCATTCCATCTGATCCATGTTGTCTCCATCAAACCTTCGATCCTTTGGTACCAAAATGCTGCCACATTCCAGAGTCATGTCACCGATATGTTCAAGAGTATAATCCTTCTCCGATTTCACACCCTTATCTCCTCCTTTGATGCTATATTTCACCATCTACCACTTGTTCCTTATCTCGTTTTGTTGATGGGGAAAACTTTATGGCCCTCCTGCGATGGATCGTCTCTTGTCGACACTAGCTCATTTTCTAGGAGATTGGTCTAAAGATCCCCTTTGATACCTTGGAGCTTGCATGCCTCAATGGCAAGTTCTTCGCACCTAATGATAGACTTTCATCATTGGTCTTCAATTGGGTGATTCCAATTGACAGTACCTTGAGAGCCATTAGCATTATTGGTGGTTTCTCTCGCGCTTGATAATGGTTTTCATCATTGACTGGTAATCAAGCGACTTTCTATCATGCTCGACTTTAGCACATCTATTTGCATGCTAGAATTTATACTATGATCAGTTGGGTTCAAGACCGCGGACTAAGATTACATATGTTCAAGATACGGGGATTGGTTCATGATTATACCTGCAACCATACCTGAGTCTTCATGGATGGTTGTGACCATACCTTTATCATTATCATGGTCTTGTGAACCGAGTGGTTGCGTCCATACCATAGACCAAGTTTCATATGTCTTTTGGATGGTTGTGCCCATGCCTAGACTACATGTATTTCACTATCATAGATATCAGTTGTACTTATGCCTATAGGTTCTTCAAGGTGGTGTTCCAGTTTAGACAGTTTCATAAAGCATTTCACCCCTCCCACTCTTCAAGCTTCATGCTTTAGGGGGCATCTGTTACATAGTAATTCGTCACTATCCTCATCTCAGTCCCTGTGCTATGTCATGTATCAAATAAACATGTTCATATCTTCCCACTCATGAAAGAATATTAAGCAAATTCTCTCTGATGCTAAAAATTGACTCTTATTCCCTAAGTTTTTCCTCATCGCGAATAAACCTTTAATATGCACGATGATCCCCTATTAAAAACAGTCTCATCATGACGCCATCGTAGGTATATACCTGTTTCCTGTGACAGTCGAATTCTAGGGCCAGGTGTGAGGCTGCCAGTTATTTATCACAACAATTGGTCTGCATACATTGCCTCCTTGTGATGTCGTCACTCAAACTTAGTTCACGGCTAGTGACGATCTAGATTGGGCGAGCTTGTTCCAATAGTTGGCCTTTTGGATGTCTCTTGACTTGGTTTTTGGGTTGGTTTGGGTTGCCCTCCCTCCTTTGGGATGGTGGTTCTGTCTTTTGTGCAACCATCTTTGAGGATAAGCTCCCTCTCCCTCATTTCATGGAGACTCCTTCTCTTATAAATTCACTCACCATTTCTATGATCTGCTAGTTCTTTTGGTTGGATAGTGCTGCTAGTGCTTTTGAGTTTGATAGATAACTTTGGTGTGAGTGTGACAAGTGTGGGATTGCTAATAGTTTGTTAAGAGGTTGTTGAGTGCCTTAACCTTGTTTAAAGTTTATGAGTGAGAGAGTGATATTACCTATTTGGGAGACCCATTCTTGAGAGTTAATGCTTGAAGAAACATACTGGCTAGACCCTCCGAGAAGTTTTGTGACGTCAAGACTTGGTTGTAAGCTTTGCTCCTCATTCATTTTAATACAATCAATGATGATTTCCTATATCTTGTGTACAATTTACTTGATAGCTTATGATTTCTTGACTTTATAAGTAAATAGATCATTGTTGTTTCTCGGTTACATGCTCTGTTGTTTTATTGTGGTGTTTTAGGTTGATTGGTCATTGAGGAGAAGAAATAGAAGCTGGAGCAGTGCAACAAAACTTCATCAACCACAGGTTTGAGGTAGGCCTCCAACGATGACTATTTAAAGGAATCAAATGTTGTTTTGTCTTTGCTGTGACTAGGCCACTCTAGGACTAGAGGGGTTGCCTCTGTCTGCCGAGGGAACACTTTCCTACTTCACATCAGGTCAAGCACTCCATTGAAATGACCTTGGGCACACCGCTGCCCAATGGATCAATCTATCAATGCCTTTTTCTAGAGAACGATGAGATCGATAAGTAGATTCAGGAAATACTGCAAAAAGGGAACATCAGGCCAAGCTCATCACCTTGTGGGACCCCGATTGTATTGTTACAGAAGAAGAATGGGGCCTGGAGGCTTTGTATTGACTATCGGGTGTTAAAAAAGATCATTGTCTGGAATAGGTACCCAATCCCGCAAATTGATGACCTTCTGGACCAGCTCAGGGGGGGAAAATATTTCAGCAAGATTAACTTGAAGCCATTTTATCACTAGGTTCGTATCGAACCCTCCTATGTGTGGAAGACTACCTTCAAATCCAAGGAGGCCCGTTTCAAATGGTTGGTCATGCCATTTGGATTGATGAATGCCCCTGTAACCTTCATGAGACTGATGGATGACATCTTGCGACCCTTCACCATTTCATCCGTGGTGGTGTATTTAGATGACATCTTGATCTTCAACCAAAGTTGGGAAGAGCACCTCCACCATATTCGATAGGTCATTCAAACCCTTCGACAACACAAGTTTTGTGCTAACTTAGAGAAATTCACCTTTGGCCTGAGCCTGGTTCAATATATGGGGTACATCATTTATGAGTAGAGTGTGCATGTGGACCCATCCAAGATACAATTCATTTAGGATTGGCCTACCCCAACCACTCTAATAGAGTTCCACAACTTTTTGGGTCTTATCAATTTCTATAGTAGGTTCATGTTTGGATTCTCTCATATCACTTAGAATTTAAGTCAAGTCACCAAGGGCAAATGAAAGAAAAATTATTTTGGTTGGAAACCCAACAGTGAACATTCTCCGAGTTAAAGAATCGCCTTTGTTCTGCACTAGTGCTTACGTTACCAAACCTGCAACAACCATTTGAGATTGAGACAGATGCCTTCGGCTATGCTATTGGTGTAATTCTTACTCATCATGGGAATCTAGTGGCTTACCACAGTGAGACACTTTCAGACACAATCCGAAAGTACCCCACTGATGACAAAGAAATGTATTCCATTGTGCAAGTCTTTCATCAATGGAAGAATTACATTCTAGGGAAGAAAACGGTCATCCACACAGAAAACCAACCTCTATAGTTCATACAGACATAAGGGAAATTGCAGAATGACTGCCATCAGAAACGGTCCACCTATCTACAACAGTTCCATTTGAAAATTAAGTATAAGAAGGGAAGCACCAATAATGTCAGTGATTGCCTTTGCTGACCATCGGTAATGGTGTTAATAACTGCACTCAATTCCTATGGGAATGAGACATCGGGGTGGTTGCATATTTACAAGAGCGATCCAGAATTCAGAAGCATATACCAGACACTCCTGGAAGGGAAGCAAGTCCTAAATTTTCACCTTGAGGATGCATTGTTATGCCACTTGGGACACAAATGTTTTCCTTCAAGTGAGCGTGCCAAGATGATTTGGGAGGCACACTGTAGTCGAGTCACTAGACATTTTAGAGTAGAGAAAATAGTGGCGGTATTGCAGAAGTATTTTTATTGGCCGAAACTTTGTCAGGATGTTGGGAAGTACATTAGATCCTGCACTGCCTGTGCCATTTCCAAACCAACCATTAAGAAGCAAGGCCTATATACTCTTCCACATACTCCTAGTCGGCCTTGGGAATCTATCTCCATGGATTATATGTCGGGCCTTCCTTCTACTAAGCATGAAAATGATTGCATTTTTTTGGTCGTCAACATATTCTCTAAGATGGCCATAATGGTGGCCTACAAGAAGAGTATCACAATAGAGGCCACTACTAAGCTCTTCTTTGAGTGAGTGTGGGTACACTTTTGGATCCCAGAGTCCAATATCTTACATCAAGACAACATATTCCTGAGTGCATTTTGGTCAAGTCTCTGGTCGATGTTGGATACAAAACCTACTAAGTCCACAGTTTTCCATACCCAAACTGATGGCCAAACAGAGGTTGTCAACATGATGATAGTACACATTCTACGCATGTACAACTCGAAGCATCCATGCACATGGGATGAAAGTCTCCCCTATGTCCAACACAGCTACAACAAAGCTCTCCATACCTCAACATGCCACAACCCCTTTCAGGTAGGACTGGGATTTCATCCATTATGCCCCATTGATGTGGGCATACCATTTACAACCACTCAAGTACATTGGACTCATGTATAGACCGAAGTTGAAAGGTCTAACGAATTCATTGAGCGCACTCAATGCATATACCAATAGGTCCATGATACATTGGATAAAGCTAATGCTAAGTACAATAAATACCATGATCAACATCGAGTACCACACAAGTTCCAGGTGGGCGACAAAGTTTTCTACATTTGCAGAAGGAGCACCTTATTGGACCCCACTGCAAGCTTCTCCCACTCTAATATGTGTCATACACAATCACTAAGGCTATCAGTGAAAATGCCTTTGAGCTTAGCATCCCACCATTCCTTAGTTTGCACCTAGTGTTGAATGTAGATCACCTTCGGCCATAGTGTCCACCATTGTTGGACACATATGACATTGGAGAACAACTTACACCAATAGAGCTCAACATGGACTGCATGGAATAGGCCACAAGTGATCAGATCATGTACAAATCGATCAAAAGCACTCAGAAATAGAGGATACAACTATATCGAGTTGTCAAAGCAGGCCAACTCCTTCACCATGGGAAATGACTCACGAGGGACCAGGTTTAGCAGAAGTTTCCTTATCTCATGAAGTAACTCAACGCAATGGGGACCATTTCTTCCTAAGGGGTAGGACTGATCTAGGTGGATATTGGTGGCCACCCACTTATTCAACTTGGATCCTCACCATTGTTTCTTTCAATTTTTCCAGTTTCCTTAATTGTAGCATATTTTACTATTTTTGGTAGTTTTTCGGGTCTTGAACTACTAGAGCCATTTTGAGGCGATTTCTATGGAAATCGCATCGACCGCTATAGTCCTTAGAGATATCTTTCCAATGAGGTATCATACATTTCAAACAGAGATAATATGACCAAGTTACGACCCTAGGAAGTTGGTTCCGCAACTAACCCCAACGGGACCCATAAACTCTTGGTGTTACATCTCCTCGGGTTAGGGTTTCGGTTGTTTTGATTTTTCTCTTATTGTTCAATAATAAAAAGGCCCTTGCGCCTCATTGTAACTCAATTCAGAGGCATTTAGCCACCACATCACTTCTCAGAGACAAGCTACCATCGCCCGAGCTATCTTATTTCCATTTTGTTTGTAAGCATAGTTCAATATTTTTCTATCAACGAAATGAAGTGTTTTTCTATTGCATCTTTGTGTTTATGATTATATTCATAAGTTGTTGCATTCTTTTTTAAGTTTGGATCACATATGTCTTTAAATCATCATATGTCCATGCAAACACTTCCTGGTACTATTTGAATAAGCGGATAAATACTTTTCGTTCCTGTGGAGAACAACATGTACAAAGGTTCACATACTTCAAATCTTCTTGGGTTCCTATATTGACTTGTTAAAATGATAACTTTGAGCTCTGAGTCTTTGTATAAATTGGTCCTCTAAACTGGTTTTGAAGGTCATATAATTTTTCCAGGGACACCACACCTTTAGGAATAGTGTTTCCTTTCATCACATTAGATGCCTCTTGCAAATCCTTATCATGCTCATCCTCTTCTATGACAACATCTTTGAATACATTTGCATTAGCCATAAAATTCAGTGTTTGTTGGTCATCATTGAAAACATGAAAATTAGTTACATTATCAGGCACAGATGGTTTATATATAATTTCAATAGAAAAACCATTTCTAAATGGTGACATCTTAGTGGATCCATTTGCTAATTCATATGTTGCAGCATTTATAAGCCTAGGAACAAAAATGATATTAAAATATTTAAAATAAGTAATCAAATGCCATACCTTCTACTAGTAGTTTTTAATATTTGGTGAAACACAGTGGATAGTATCCCATACCTGATAAGCAACCACCTCTAATTCACCAATTACCTTATGGAACTCTACTTTTAGGTCAATGGCTTTCATTACTCCATTTACGAGTTCTTCATATTCAGCAGCATTATTGGTATGCTCGAACTCCAAACGCAATGAAAGGATATGCTTCATGTTACCTCGGTCTATATGTATGCAACTAGCTCCATATCCATCTTGCATCTTTGAACCATCAAAATATAAAGTTCAAATATTGATGGCTACTAGGCTACTTGCTGTATTATTATTACTATTACTATGTACATTTATATTACAAGATTCATTTCCACCAGCTAGAGAACAAGGATCTCCCACAATGTATCTCATGAGATGGGTGATGACAATGCTTGATAACACCCGTGATCAATTACCACGAAACAATTTCAATTTCCAAAGATCAAATCAACAAAGGAAACAGGCTCATTGCGACCCTCAAGTGGTGTCACAATGTGTTTCATGTATGGCTCACTTTCCACTCAAATATGGTTATTTATGCCTTTGTATGGAAGCCATAAATGTGTCCAATCTGTAGCAAAATACCCTTGTAATTTACTAGTCCAGTCTTTGCTCAGGTGTATGTCATAGGCTTCAGGGATGTCTAGAATTACAATATTTATACATTGGTGAACTCGGTGATCATATGATAAACAGATGAGAACATTCCCAAGTTTACGAATAGCTTGGACAAGAGATCTGTCTACATGAATGATTTTTGCATCAATTTTGTCCCGTTTAGTGTTTATTTTCATGGAAATAGAGAATGGAATTACATTCACAGATGCACCAAAATCAGCTAAAAAAATTATGGACATTGTAACTGATAGTTTCAAAAGTTAAAAAGAATGGAGGGAAGAGAGTGTTAGCACCTAACGTTACAACATTAACTACAAATTTAAGGGAACCATAATACTTACTAGACACCTTATGAGAGGCAAAAACATTGTCACATGGTGAAAGTTGTGAAAATGCTTGGACTAGTAGTTCATGCTGGCCTGCTATCTTCATGAGCTCAAAGATGGAAATATTAGCTCAAGCTCTCTTTAAATCTTGAATTATGTTATACTAAATTGTCTCACCTTTAGTAGGTAGTACTGAAGTGTCTGGAGGGGTGAATTTGTTTAACACTTCCAGAGTGATGGAATTGTTTTTGTTACTGGAGGAAGTATCGTTAGAAGCAGTTGTATGTCCAGAATTACTCTATGCATTCTGAGTAGGATTAGCCAATAGTGAGATCCTTCTTAGCAATTGTTCCTTCAATTTTAGTCTTGTTACCTCCTATTTAGAAACAAGCCCTTTTCTCCTCAAAATGTATCAACCATTTTGATTCTAGGGGGCAGCTCACTTTTTGGTGGTGCTTCAACACTTCCCTTGTTAGCATTAAGAATAAAATCAAAATAATTCACTACATTTTTTATGCTCGTACTTTCTTCATCCATTTTAGGTTATTATATTTCTTCTATTTTTTCCTACTGCTCATATGCTAATAAGGAATCCATAATATCTTCGACTAGAGCATTCATGTTGTGACTCCACTATAAGAATCTCGTTTTTGAATGATAGTCCTGGTGGAAAGAGAAATAGTTGTCCACACCCATACTTTCTATATTCAACACAACATTTGAACTCTGGGTAGAATTGGTGACTTTATTATTGCTGTTACTATTATTATTCCCTCGAAACAAGAAAAGTTGGGATGCTTTCTACTAGTATAAGTCTCACTTGACCTTCTCTTTAATTTTGAAGTATCATTGTTAAGTTATTTTACTATCTTGGGCAAGCTTTCAATATTTGACGAATCCTTATCTTTAGCCTTACTTGAAGAAGGCTAATACTTCTTTTTAGTATCCTTGGAGTCTTTTGATTCATCATCATCAGTAATAAATCCAATAATTCACAAGTCTTTCTTGATAGAAATTGCTTCTACAAAATTTAGTGCCAATGTTTCCTTTGTATCTCTTTTAACGAATGAGGAAATGTTGGTGGGAAAGGCACTGTGTAATAATCAATAGTAATTGAATCATGTGGTTGTGTTCTTAGGGGAAACTTGTTCAATATGTGATTAAATTTTGATTAAAATCTTTCACTTTCTCCTTACCCCCTATCTTACTATTTTTTAGCCCTTTCAATAACATGGCAGAAGTCTTATCATCACCAAATTTCTCTAGAAATAAATTATTAAACTCCCTCCAACTATGGACTAAATTGGTAGATAGATTATGGTACCATGCTGCCACTCTACCTTCTAATGTAAAAGGAAAAATCCTACAAGCAACATCATCATACCTTACCTTCAACATCTGTATATGCATGTGGAAATCGTCGATGTGATCTTCTACCTTTGTCTTCTTATCTGGATGAAACTTTGATAACAAATTTTCTAGATGTTTGAGCATCTTATGAAGATTATCCAAAAGAATGAGAGGCCCTTGAGCCATCCAATCGAGGTCCTGATAAACCATGTATCCGTCTCTTGGATCATCCTCCTTTTCAGAATCAAAGGATCTTTCTCCATCACTATCTAAACCATTAAATGTTATCAGAAAGAACAATGTCTTCTTCATACCCTTCGTTAATGGGTGGAAGTGGATCTTACTGCACTGTGTATTTTGAGGACTCTACTAACACTTCAAGAGTGGAAAAAACAAAAGTTGATTGTAGACTAGTGCCTAGGACAACTTAAATAGAGAAGTGCATGGAAGATTATCTGTGAGGGGTTTTTGCAGCACTCCAATTGTCACCTAATAAAATAATAATAAAAGGGGCTTGGTTCAATAGGCCTTCATTAAGTTAGACTCAAGCCAATACATGGATCCAAATGCAGGGGGGGTATATCGGGGAAACTTCAAAGAGAAATGTCTTGCTCTAGTGGCCGACACACAACAATGATACAAATTAATACTGAAGTAGTAGTGATGGTGGAGAGGAGGAGAGGAAGGGGGGAAATATATGCGTAGGGCTGTAAAAAAATAAAATCCCCAACAACAATGTTCGAGAAAAAATATGTAAGAAGGAGGTGAAATGGTAGAAACAATGGTGTGCTAATTAAGGTTTCATACTAGATATAATATAGGTATCATTAGCGCCAAACATCATGAGTAAATCTGGGCTGACATAGGTATTGTAGGCTAATCCAATAACATAAACAAATATACAACTACTACAGGTATTGTAGGTTATTAAATAATGCAATTGTTGGCTTGTTGGGGCCTGACCCAAGTTCAGAAGTGATTTAGCCAAACAGATCTTGAAACTACCAGCCCTTTCAGCAATAGTCTGCGGTGCGCAGACTGAGGTGTCACCCGAGGTAGTATGGGAGGGTGTCAGAACCAGGCTTTTGCACCCTAGGGATGTCTTGATGAAGTCTAGGAAGTTCGCGAACCGAACTCGTGCGCTTGCGCTCCTCTGTGCAACTATCTATCCTTTGCAACTTGTGCAACTACTTCCGCATAGATCTGTAAAGAGAATGAATAGGTGCTATCTATGTCCTTCATCCTTACTGTGCTAGTATTATAGATCTTGACTTAATTGTGTGTACCCAATATTCTCATTAACCATTCAAGATTCATAACAAGTGCGCAATCATAAAATTATAAAGAGATGCATAAATACAACAGAAGCATAAACACATAGTATTTCATAATCAACTTATCTTTTATTAATCCTCTATTCAAGTACAATCCCAACTCTTCCCTGTGCACTCAGCTACAGGGGTCCACGCACACAGCTGCAGATTCTATCAGGCCTTTGCGCACTTAGCTGCATAGCCTCTTCCTACCACTACAACCCAAGAATCGAACTTAAAGATTCGGAGCTAGTTCATCATCCAAAAGAACATGTTATTTCTCCAAAACTAAGACTTACTTTGCACTTAGAGCCTCACTCTATTTATACAGTCCCACGGTCCACGAACCATGGGTGGGTCGACAAACCATAAATTAAATTACATTATTTTAGGGTGGATAGTCCTAGACTCTCACGCTTTGCGTATGCATTTCGTGGGGTCTTTACATTACTCTTGACCAAAATCTGATATTCAAGCCCCAAAAACCCGCTATGGGGGGGTCTGCTGCCCAACAGCGGTTCTAGAGATACCCATCATGCACCAGGCACAACAGCTGCCTGATGAAAAAAATGGTGATGGGCGTGTGGTGGTAGTGGGGTATCCATCACAAATGGAGTAACCCAGCCTTCTCCACACCACACAACCATTTCTACTTTATTAACTTCTCCCCAACCAACTATGGGAACTTCTCGCTATCCACGAGGTCCCAATCTTCGAAATTCATCATAGGGATTCGTCCCAATGGTAAACCTTAAAACCTTATATCATCAGGGAGGAGCACGGTTTGGAGTGCACTTCTCGTGGCCTCCAAGTCCTTCTGTACTTGGCTTTCCCCTTCCACTAGAGGATGTAGGGAGGTAATTATGTCACAGAATGCTTTTGGGAGACATCCTTCACCTTATCGTCTATCAGGGCCTGCAAATCTTCCTCCTCCTCTACTATTTCAATGGTGACGGCTTTTCCCTTCTCTGTCATTGACAATTTGCCCAGCCATAGATTTCTTTGGGACACACGAATTGGCCCCATCATTTTCTTATCTTTTTGTGGTCGTGGCGTGCGTGGTGATTTTAAAACTTTGGGCGTAGTTACTACCTCTCCAAGCTCCTCATGGGCCATACTGGGCTCCACGGTAACTTCGGCGAATCACGCTCTTGTTCTAGCAGTTGTCATTGTGTCTACACTTGAGGATGGCAAGAGTACGCGATGCTCAATTCTTTGTACTTGCTCAATTCTCAAACAACCAAGTGTTGCCTTGGAGCTGGCCTTGGGGTTTTTATAGCATCCTTTGAATTTGAATTCGACCCTTCCCCCCACTTCTGCATCATTAATTCCTTCTTGGTGTCAGATCGTCCCAAATCTCATTCTTAATTTGTGTCTTAATTGCCCACTGCCCACTCCTTTTGCCTTAAATTGGACCTTTTGTCATGAACAATGACACCAATGGTCACCTCCCAGCCTAATCGTGCAGCAATGCAGCCCCCTATGTGTGATCACAACCCCTATGACATACCGATACTATGCGCAACCTCCATGTCGCGCAGCTCCCATACAGACTCTTTTAAAGTCTCGCGTTCTCTTTCAACTGCTTGGAGCGCTGAGACTGTGCTTCCTACAGATAGTCAGGTGGTCATACCGCCGGTGGGAGGCTTAAAGTCACCTTCCCACCCAGTCCGATGGCCCTCCTTAATTACCCTCGTGCCAGAAAACGCCTCATGTTCTTCCTTAAATGGTGCTCTCCCCTAGTTACTTTGTCTGATAAGGTGCGGTCACAACCATGGTAGCAGAGCCAAAAATTCTCGACAACAATCTTCTAATGTGGTGGTATGGCTGCTCATTTCTCGTCCTATCATTCTGATGACGCAACATGCTTGCGATTTTGGATTCCAGTTTTCTGATTTCTACATCCATTATCATGCTTTTCTTTCTCAGTCGTAGCCACTCGTCATCAAGTTTGCGAAGTTTCAAGTTCCCTCGCTAAATGGCTTCCTGTAACTACATAATTTCTTTACCCAGGTTCTCGCGTACTATCCCACTAGTGGGAGTTGGTTTAGGGGGATTCTTCTCCACTCTAATGGTTTCGTCTCTTTTTGCCAGTGTTGGGATCACTTCTGCACTCGAGTTTTTGCTTATGGCCTTATAGGCCCATCGAACCATTGGTACGTGCAGGTCCCAGTCAGTTCGTCTCACCTGGTAAATTCTGTTCATGATTCTGCATAGGTTTTTGAATGCTCCAACATGGAATGTTTGGGGTGTGCATCGCTTTTCCTGCTACCGCGTCTAGTTCTAATTTTTTATCTTAGTTTGGGATATGCTTGCATAGCACATGTCTGCACCCATCAACACAAGTGGGCGCGCAAACTGCTTCGTCCTGGCTGCCCAACTCTCGTTCGACACTGGGGGCTTTCAAATCATAATCGCATCTACCTCCTACATTTGCTCTAGTTTACAATGGTCTTATGATGTCTACTCCACCATCATGTGGGTGTTGCTTACAACGCCCATTCCAGCGCACTGTACCACTGCTGTTTCAGTATTGCATTTTTAAATTTGTCCAAGAAATCATCCACCGTTGTTACTCCATCATATGTTGGCAGTTCCCTTGCTTCTGTTGTCACGTACTGCAGTGATCTAATCATCATATTGCAATTCAGCATTGTTACTTCGTGCAACTAGTTTTGCTAGAGTTCTACTTCTTCATCTAAGTCCAAAGTATAGGAACTGTTGCACTCCCATGAGATTCTCCCATCTGCTGTCAGATTCAACCGATTGTGGTCTTGTGTTGTTATCTGGTAAATACAATCCAACTCATTATCTCTTTCATCGTCGTGCACTGGTTCAGGGTAATGTACTCCCTCGGCTGGGTCTAGTGGAACTACTATGCATAGGGACTTTTTCTCGAATATCATCTTCTGCTTCTTCAGGTTGATGATTCCATTCATATCAGTGGCCCAATCTATTCCTAGCAACGTGGGATAAGGATTGTTGTCATCAACAATCTCTATTACTTCAAAGTCTGTTTGCGTGCTCGTGCCTTTCATATCAACTGTTGCCCCTTGCAACCTCCCCATGGGAAAACTATTATGTTGGTTTTCCATTCATAACTGAATAGGGGACCACTGTAACATAGGCCTGCCCATGCATTCCCATGTCTGCTTTGGTAACACATTCGTGTCCAAACCTAGGCCTAGGATTACTTGATCAATCTCGTACTCACTAATCTATGCCATCAAACTCATTTCCCTCCCGGTGCACAATGTATGCTTCCCCAATTTCTGGACTACACACAATTCCCTTGATCCTGTGCACCTGGTGCTCAACTCATGTATTCCCTTACTTGTTGTATTGTCACGCGGAAATTTCATGCACGTCTCCAAAAAGGTAGTAAGCATAGAAGGATCCATCCCTGGCTCTGGTTGATGCTTACTACCTAAAGTGGAGGCCTCTACAAAGCTCTTCTTAGCTTCCATAAACGTCTCATTTGCGCATTCTAAGTCAAACTCGAGTTCCTTTGTAGGAGCCTTGTGAACCCATGTATCTTCCTTGGGCTGCTTCTATTGACCTAGGTTGTCATTGATGTCAATATGGCAATATTCTAGATACTAATATGGCAATATCCTAGATACTAGAAGCCAAGGGGAAGTCAAGTAGATCCATGAAGAGACAAGAACAAGGTCATCAGGATAGCCAATCCATAAGCAAGAGAAGTTACCAAAGGAGGAAGATCAAAGCATATCACATGATATCATAGCAAGATGTAGGTTTTAACCCCATACAGAAATTACCTCCATACGAATTCTAAATCACAGGAAAAATAAAAATGCGAGAGCATAACACATAAAACACATATACACAGAGATTTCCCACTGGATCTCAAAACCGAGACTACCAGCTTGATTTTTCATTATGTTCCTTCAATGTTACAATACATATTTATACATGCCGAAGCATCCAATAC
>APFE030493454.1:38346-103273 GCA_000404065.3 Pinus taeda | reverse complement strand
TTACAATACATATTTATACATGCCGAAGCATCCAATACCATGGACCGAAAAACCATCACGTCCAATACCATGGATCGAAAAACCATCACATCCAATACCATGGACCAAAAAACCATCGATCCAATACCATGGACCGAAAACCATCGCGTCCAAAAAACATGTGCGAAAATCATGCACAGAACCATAGGTGGGTCCGCCCAACCTAACATAGGGTCCAAAACCAAAATTTTCCGGGGCGCTGCCCCGGACCCCATAAAGTGGGCTTATGGGTACCCCTCAAACCACCTGTTAACTATGTGGAAAGAATATAACACAACCCAACACAAGAGAGGTTTTCATATATGCAAGGAGGTATTTGAAAGACACTTCCAAGCCAAGGGATCCACATTGGAGCAAAAGGAGCTACAGGAGGTGACATATATATATGTAATATAGATATATGCCAAAACTGAGTTCTCAGAGCTATAGGAGCAAACAGAGTAAGCAGAAAAGAGCATATATATATGCCATATATATGCCAAAGAAGAGGAGCAAATGGAGCAAACAAAGCAAACAAAGGAGCGATATATATATAACATATATATATATATGCCAAAACAGAGCCATCAGAGGAAGTAGATTACACAATCGGGAGCTATCGGAGGCCAAAACCCATCTATATATGAATTAACAGCTATCAGAGCAAGAATGCCAAAGGCAGGACTATCAGAGGAGTAGAGCTATCACATATGCCAAGAGTAAGTTGCATAAGTGGAGGAGCATATAAACAGAGTTAAAATAGCGGAGTAATATATATGTAAACAAAGTTAAAGGAGCAGAGTATATTGATATGATAATACATGGACCTGCATCTGCCTATTGCAAATTTCAAAAGGGTTGTCACCCCCGAAACCCTCCGATTGCAATAATATATGCGTAGACCCATGGGACCATTGCAATACGTTTCAATTTAATATCGCGTCCGCCGCATCGAGATTATGTATCGCAAGTGGTTAAGGCCCTACCACATTAAAACCTTTGATTGCGATAAAGTATGTGGACCCACTGCGACATTGTTATATGACATAATATATTATCGCATTTGTCGCATATTGCAAGTCGTAAAGCCTTGCCACATTGGAAGCACCAACTGCGATAAGGCTATGGACCTAACAGATATATTAACTATGGTTTAATACCATATTGCATCCAGTCCATCAAATTAGGGGAATCAGCCAGCGGCCATCAGCTCTGCAATAGGGCATGGCTTATTAAATACCTTCAGGAATGTGTGATTGTGATTGCAATTGTGACATGGAGTATGGGACCTCCCCTGTCAGTACAGCTACTCCAATGAAATCCTTCGAAAAATATAAAAATCGAGTTATATATTTTAAATGAGAAAAATTCATAAGTCAGCCCCTCCTCCCAAGGAATGTGTCCTTTGGTGATTTGCAAAACATATATATATATATATATATTATATATATTATATATATTATTATAATATATATATATATATATATATACTATTATATATATATGAGCTAAGATGCTTCATTTAGTGGATTGATCTCAGGCATCTATATTACAAAGAAATAATAGTTCATGACTTGCTGAACTTGAAAAGAAAAAAAGGAATCTCTTTGATATTTGCCGTGCACGGGCCTTTGAGGCACAAATGCAATACAATAATGCTCCCAATAGTTCTGGAGGCTGAATCAAGTCGATTGCGATTGCGATTGGGACGTGGTTTTCCATTAAACTATGCCGACTTTGTGTATGCCTGCCATCATTGAAAAAGGAGAGCGTTGTTACAATTTTTTGAATATGTGTTCTCTATGTATGATTCGGTCCTTGCCATTGAATCAACGTGTCTCAGGAGTGCTAGAAAGCACGAAGAGATGGAGGAAACCATAGAGACCGAGGAGGAAGCCAAAGCGCCAACGAAGAGAGGAAACCAGGGGACAGAGGCATGGGGAACAAATAAAACAGGTAAAACGGAGAACATGAACATGGTTGAATGCTATTGAATATTTTTGTGGAAATATGCTAGAGGAGACAGAGGCAACGAGAGGATTCAGCAGAACAGAAAGATGGCCAAAGGGCCAATAAGACAGCGAATAGTCTAAGGGGAGAAGTAGACAACAGAGAACATAAGCTTGAACAAGAAGTTGTTCTTTATGCAAAGCTTAGCGCAGCTAATAGTAGACTAACTAAAGTTGTGTGAAGACATTATCAGAGAGCATGAAGTCTATTGGAGACTATGTGTGGGAAGTGTGCAAAGTTGTAAAGGTTTCTTCATAAGAATATTGGTCATCATTAATTTTGTAGCATGGAGACTACAATGAAGCTATAAATAGACAAAACTCAGTAGAGAAGAGTTATGGGAGAAGAACATTACTATCAAATCAACCTTGACAAGATTGGGTCAGAACCCTTGAGGCTGGTGCCTCAGAAGTGAGTAGGATTGAAGTCCTTGGGGATGGTGCCTCAAAAGAAAGAAAGATAGGAGTCCTTGGGGCTGGTGCCTCAAAAGTAAGAAGGATTGGAGTCCTTGGGGTTGATGCCTCAGAAGTAGGAAGGATAGGTGTCTTTGGGACTGGTGTCTCAGGAACTGGAAGGATTGAAGCCCTTGGGAGTTGTGCTCCGAAGTCCAAGATCGATGTCTTGGAAAAATAGACTTGGTACTCTAGAGGTTGGAGCCTCACCAAAGTCCGTGTTGGATCTTGGCAACTGATCGCAACCATCTATATATTTTATCTATTTTACTGCATAATTTATATTAATAAAAAAATTTATTCTTGTTGTTCATCTTGTGTTCTAAATATATATGTTTTAACTGGTAAAACAATAGCCCGAAAAAGAAATATTGATTCACCCCCCCTCAATATTTCCAAAAATTGGTGTCAGATCAGGTGTCTTCTTCATTCAAAGCTTAACATCTTGAGGGTTGACCTTTAGAACACAAATGGCAAAGTCAAGAAAGAAAGTCTCCAATCCTCCTAAGGATGTGTCTCCCTCTACTACTAAAATAGAAGACAATCAATTTGAGGAGGCTCCAAGGCTCAATGGGAACTTTAATATATGGGAAGCAAGAATGAGGAATATCCTACAGACTCAAGGCATTGAAATTTGGAAATCAGTGATTTCTAACAGCAGGATGGATGAAGAATCCAAGGAGTATAATGCAAAAGCAATAAAGGCAATCTTGAGTGGGCTACCTGATTCTATAAAGAACAATCTAGGAAAATGTTCATCAGCAAAGGGCATATGGGACAAACTTCATGACCTTCACTCAAAAGGGGCATTGCCATGATCATCAGTCTAGAAGATGATGGAAATCAAGAAGGAAATCCAGAACCCATCATAAAAGCTGAACATGAGATTGATGACATCAAGGCTAAAATAGACCTAGAAGATGAAGAGAATGAGAAAGATTTTGTAGAAGAACTCCTTACTCAACTTATGACTACCATGGAAGATATTAACAATTTGAAAAAGGAAAATGAGGAACTTAGGAAGACAACACTATTTGGTAACCAAGATCAAACAAGGAAGAAATTTGACCTCATCAAGCTTCAAGTACAAGAAAGGGATGAAGAGCTTTCCAATATTAACAAGGAATATCATCAAAGCAAAAGAAAGCATCATGAAGAAGTCATATCCATGACAAATCAATTGAATAAATAAAAGGAGCAGGAAGATACCTTGTCAGGTCAACTTGAACAAAGGCACAAGAGCTTGAACAAACTTGAAGAAGGGATTGGTCAATACAAGGTAGAGGTCTCCTCTCTCAAATCTCAACTACAAGAAACCAAGAAACAAGTACAGGAGTTGAGAAGACAAATGAATCACTGGAAGTCATAGAAGGATAGGTTGAAACATGTAAAGATACAAGGATCAAGGAAGAAATGGAGAGCAATCAAGCAAAGAATGAAGAAATCTTCAAAATGAAGTCAGATATCATCTCCCTTAAAATAGAAGCAGATGAAGCTACTCATATCAAGGAAGAAACTAAGGAACAACTTGCTACGAAGAATAATGAATGTGAAAGACTGGAAGAAGAGATTGTCTTACTTAGAAAAAGGTTGAAGGGATGAACAAAATCTTGAAGAGCTCTCAAGCCTTGGATGAAATGCTCAACTGTCACAAATGTCCATCTGATAAATCAAGTCTCGGGTATGCAGGTGAATCCTCAAACAAAAATGAAAATGCTTCAAACAAAAGAGATGTGAAGAAGCCAGAAAGAAATGGTGATGCTCCCAGTTCTAGCAAAGGCAAGGAGAAAAATCAAGGCTACAATAAAAGAAATCCTACTCGAAGAAGAAATCCTGCTCCAAGAAGAAATCCAGCTCCAAGAAGAAATGTAGATGATGTGAAAGATGCGAGAGGTAATGGTTATCATCAAAGGATCTCAAGGCAGAAAGGCTTCAAAAGTACATCAAGGAAATCTCCATCTCCCAGGTACCAAAGTTCATTTTTTGGTTATTGTTATTCATGTACAAACTTTGGTCACATGGCAAAAGACTATAAAGCATATCATAGAAATAGATATTATAGTCCCCAACAATATCCAAGAAACATTTTTGCAGGAAGAAAACATGAATTCTTATTCATGAACAATGTAGAATGCTTCAACTGTCATAACATTGGTCATATGGCACGTGACTATAACTTAAATTGGGCTCTTACACAAGATAGAACCATGCAAAAGAACAAAGTTACACAAGTATGGAGAAGGAAGGAAATACAATCTGAGAATCCCTTGAGCTCTCTAGCCAATAGCACGTCATTGGCCTAAATTTTGTCAATCTGAGCATTTTATGAGAAGACTCTATCAAAAGAGATGATGCATACAGTTAGGCGGAGCCTGTGATTCTTGATCATTATTGTTGAAGCTATTAGTGAAAGGGTCCTTATAAAATCCTTTCTGAACTATATTAACAGTCATTCTTTGATAAAGATCATTTCTCAAGGGTACTCCATTGAAGCATATGATCCTATAACCAGTCTTTGGATTGTTGTTAAAGATGCTTTCCACTTAATCACTAAGCAGTATTTGAAGCAATAGAGAAAGTCATCTAATGCTAGAGAAAATAGGGCAAACAACCATGGTGTTGTTATCACAGAAGTTTATGTCTTAACCTAGGGATTTAATGTGAGAACAGATAAATTTTGGACACTAATAGAGGAATTCTTCAAACAAACAGATACATCTGGAATGGAGTTTGAAGTAAGATCAGTTGGAAGCATATAACAAACTGAAGCATTGCAAATAGATGCAAATCAGCAGAATGTTTTTAAAAGACAATCACAGATTGTATATCTAAATCTTCTAGTAGAAATAACATGAAGAGACCTGTACAATAACACAAGGAAAGGATGGCTCATAGAAAGGAGAATGTTGTGCAGTCAAATATAACTTAAGATGATACAGATTATTGAGAAAATATAGCAACATCAAGGCACAAACTTTCACCTTTTCATCCAAATGCAGTGAATTCGAATACTGGATGGTATTCACTCAAGGAAAAGCACAGTGACACAAAGGAACTCAGATTTGAATAAAGATAGCAAGATAGACAATATCGGTAGTAGTTTCTCCTGGTTCAGATTATGAAGCTCTCTCAATCATGCTTATGAAGACAACAATGTGGATTGAAGCATAAAATCCTGGACTTGGACACTTGGTGTATGGCCATGTGCAATCTGAATGAAAGCATTAAAGTAGATCATATTTAAGCATTGTTGAAGCCATGATAGAGTAGTTCTGAGTCATGAAGAGGGAATAATGTGAAAATTGATGATAAAGAATCAATCCTTCTATCTTGAGTAAAAAGAATAAGAGCACTATGAAAGGGGGAGTCACAGACCCATGAAGATCTACCATTCATGAAGAAAAGAAGCAGTTTGATAGGGGGAGCCCCAGAGCACTCCTTTTCCATTGATGTCAAAGGGGGAGAGAAGAAGAATATTGCCATCAATAACAAAGGGGGAGATTGTTGACCTAGGTTTTCATTGATGTCAATATGGCAATATTCTAGATACTAATATGGCAATATCTTAGATACTAGAAGCCAAGGGGAAGCCGAGCAGATCCATGAAGAGACAGGAGCAAGGTCATCAAGATAGCCAAGCCATAAGCAAGAGGAGTTACCAAAGGAGGCAGATCAAAGCATATCACGAGATATTAGAGCAAGAGAGGTGTTCATATATGGAAGGAGGTCTTTGAAAGACACTGTTAAGCCAAAGGAACCACATTGGAGCAAGATGATCTACAAGAGGAGCCATATATATATGTAATATATATATGCCAAAATTGAGTTCACAGAGCTACAGGAGGAAACAAAGTGAGTAGAATAGAGCATATATATATGCCAAAGAAGAGGAGCAAATAGAGCAAATGGAGGATCCATATATATATATATATATATGCCAAAATAGAGCCTTCAAAGGAAGCAGATTACACAATCGGGATCTATCAGAGACCAAAACCCATCTATATATGCATTAATAGCTATTGGAGCAACAATTCAAAAGGAAGGACTATAGAGGAGTAGAGCTATTGCATATGCCACGAGTAAGGTGCATAAGCAGAGGATCATATAAACATAGTTAAAATAGCGGAGCAATATATATGTAACAAAGTTAAAAGAGCAGAGTATATTGATAAGATAATACACGGACCTGCATCCACCTATCGCAAAGTTAAAAAGGGTTTTCACCCCCAAAACACTCTGATTGTGATAATACATGTGCGGACCCATGGGACCATTGCAATACATTGCAATTTAATATCGTGTCTACCGCATCAGGATTATGTATCGCAAGTGGTTAAGGCCCTGCCACATTAAAACCTCCAATTTCAATAAAGTATGTCGATCAGCTATGACATTGTAATATGACTTAATATATTATTGCATTTGTCACATATCGCAAGCTGAAAAGCCTTGCCAAATTGGAAACACCGACTACGATAAGGCTGTGGACCCGAAAGGTATATTAACTATGGTTTAATACCATATTGCATCCGGTCCATCAGAGCAGGGGAATTGAACATCGACTATGCAATAGGGCATGACTTATTAAATACCTTTAGAAATGTGTGATTGCGATTGTGATTGTGATGTGGCGTATGGGACCTCCATGTTAGTACAACTGCTCCAATGAAATCCTTCAAAAAAATATAAAAGTTGAGTTATATATTTTAAATGAGAAAAACTCATAAGTTGACCCCTCCTCCCAAGCAACATTTCCTTTGGTGATTTTCAAAAGTCATATACACATATATGAGTTGAGACACTTCATTCAGTGGATTGATCTCAAGCATCTATATTATGAAGAAATGACAGTTCACAACTTGTTGAACTTGAAAAGAAAAAAAGGAATCTCTCTGATATTTTTCGTGCGCGGGCCTTTGAGGTAGAAATGCAATACAATAACACTCCCAATAGTTTAGGAGGCCTGAACTATAGTTCAAGAGGCTGAATCAAGATGATTGCGATTACGATTGGGATGTGGTTGTCTGTTAAACTATGCCGACTCTATGTATGCCTACCATCATTAAAAAAGGAGAGCATTGTTACAATTTTTTGAATATGTGTTCTCTATGTATGATTCAGTCCTCATCGTTGAATCAACGTGTCTCAGGAGTGTTGGAAAGCATGAAGAGACAGAGGAAATCACAAAGGTCGAGGAGGAAGCCAAAGGGCCAATAGAGAGAGGAAACCGGGAGACAGAGGCATGGGGAACAAATAAAATAGGTAAAACGGAGAACAGGAACATGGTTGAATGTTGTTGAACATTTTTGTGGAAATAAGTTGGAGGAGACAGAGGTAGCCAGAGGATCTAGTAGAACAAAAAGAGGGCCGAAGGGCCAACAGGACAACAGATAGTCGAAGGGGAGAAGTAGCCAGCAGAGAAAATAAGCTTGAACAAGAAGTTGTTCTTTATGCAGAGCTTAGTGAAGCTAATAGTAGACTGACTAAAGATGTGTGAAGACATTATCAGAGAGCATGAAGGCTATTGGAGAATTTGTGTGGACAGTGTGAAAATTTGTAAAGACTTCTTCATAAGAATACTAGTTGTCATTGATGTTGTAGCATGGAGACTATAGTGAAGCTATAAACAAAGTTCTGGGAGCAGCACATTACTATCAAATGAACCTTGACAAGATTAGGTCAGAACCCTTGAGGCTGGTGCCTCAGAAGTAAGTAGGATTGAATTCCTTGGGGCTGGTGCCTCAGAAGAAAGAAGGATAGGAGTCCTTAGGGCTGGTGCCTTAGAAGTAAGAAGGATTGGAGTCCTTTGGGTTGATGCCTCAGAAGTAGAAAGGATAGGTGTCTTTGGGACTAGTGTATCAGGAACTAGAAGGATTGAAGTCCTTGGGAGTTGTGCTCCGAAGTACAAGATCCGAGTTGGATCTTGGCAACTGATTGCAACCATCTATATATTTTATCTATTTTACTGCATAATTTATATTAATAAAAGCATTTATTCTTGTTGTTCATCTTGTGTTCTAAATATATATGTTTTCACTGGTAAAACAATAATCGGAAAAAGAAATACTGATTCACCCCCCCTCTCAGTATTTCCAATAACTTCCCCTTATCCTCCCTTGTGGTCGCACTGCTTCTAAGCACCATATTCACATTTGGGTCTTCCTTGCGTGGTTCGGATCTCATCATTTGGATATTTTGAGTCGGAGTAGGCTGGAGTACCCCTTTCTCATGCATCTGTGTGATCAATGTAGGAAAATATACTGCTTCATGATCAAACTAAGCACAATATGAACAGTATACTCTCGTTGGGTTGGTGCAATCACAGGTGTAGTGCCCTACTCCTCTGCAATTATAATAGATTAACTGTCTGTGGCCCCGTCCTGGCCCCATTCCTCCTTGTCCTCGACCTCACCCCTGAAATCTAGCATGCGCCATCCCCACGGCTAGGTCAAGGCCTTGCGTTTCTGTCTGAATTCTATAGGCTAAGGTCTGATCCATCATTAACTCATAACTATGACACGTATGCTCATCATGGCCTACTGACCTACAAAAATTACAAAACAACTATTGGGGGGTTTGTGTATACTTCTACAACAAATGACAATTATCCATTGTGTGCTTTCCTCCCATCTGACAGATCACACACCATAACATGGGTGCTTCATTCGGCCCTGCATGTGCCTCTGGTCTCAATGGCATTGGCCCCCCTCCTGCCAATTAGTTCACAAATACTGGACAAAGGTCTTTGTCATGGCCCTGGCCTTTGCATTTTATGCACCACACTTCCTCATGAGCCTCTGGCCACGGTGCCCTATCATGCTTCAAGCTCAGCATTTCCAGGCAGAGATTCTGTAGTTGCGCATGGATTTGTCGAAACCCCAGCCTCGGATCTTGTATTGGTGTCTCATGCAACCTCATTTCCATTTCCAACACTTCGGCTTGGGTTTAAAGTTTCTGCTATGACAGCACCGTCCTTAGGTGTGGTGTCAAAGACACCACAAACCTTGTGTAGTGTTGCACATCCATTATCATCAAATTAGCCTCGCATATTGTACTCTTCAACTACTGATCCAAATCCCAGGGGGTATTGCCTCGAAGCATCACAATCTCTTTAAATTCGATGATTGACTGTGTCTCTAATTTCGACCGACTAAATTCACCAATGTAGCCTTCTTAATGTTGTTTTCTGTGACCCTTTTTGATTCCCAAATAGCTCTTACCACAAACCAGAACTAATCCGGATCCTCATTCTCTACTCCTCTGAATATGGGTAGCTTGATTGCGCTCGCCATGCTAAAATGTGTTTTTGGTGGAGGTGGGGTGGGTGAAGAGGGAGGTGAAGGGGGTGAAGCAGGTGGTGGCATAAGTGGAGGTGGTAACTGCAGAATATGTTTCCTTATCAAACTGACCGCACTTCTCGGAGAGACCCGAGCGAGCTCTTCCTTGTTCTCTCGCGAAGGTGAAATTAAGGGATTGTTTCCTAATTCCCTACTACCTTTGTAGATCCTTCTGCCCCGTGTCATTCCAAACATTAATGTATTTGCATCACCCCTTTTTCACATAACAGCATCTTAATCCAGGTATTCATGGATTTAATGTACTTACCTCATGGTCCCTTGAGAAAACATCACTCGGCTTCGTTGTAGCTCATGGTCGTGTCTGTCGCAAACTCAGTGATAAATCCCCTGATTATTTGATTGAGCCAATGGTCCACAACTCACGCGATCTTATCTTCTGATGCCTCTAGTTTGTGCACTAATTCCAAAATCCACACTATCATTTGGTTGAGTTTATACCTTCCCTGACTATCGGCTAACCTTGCAATCCACTCATACAGTTCAGAAGGAAAGGACGCGCAGAAGATCTCATGGATTTCCATATATACGTAGAGATCTAGCCGCCTTTTCTTGGATATCTGCGGAGTTTTGTTTTCCTATGTCATGAACTCGTGAAGCTTCTTGTCCAATCACTCTTCAATTTCATTCTTTGTTGTGTTCTAATGGCATGACATCAGACATCCTTTAGGAAAATCTCGGTCCCGGCAATGGAACCATTTGTTGGCTTGTTGGGGCCTGACTCAAGTTCAAAAGTGATTTAGCCAAACAAATCTTGAAACTACCAGCCCTTTCAGCAACAGTCCGTGGTGTGCGGATTGAGGTCTCACCTGAGGTAGTATGGGAGGGTGCTGGAACTAGGTTTCCACACCCTAGGGATGTCTTGATGAAGTCTAGGAAGTTTGTGAACCGAACTCGCACGCTTGCGCTGCTGCGCGCAGTTATCTGTCCTTCACAACTTGTTCAACTGCTTCCGCACAACTCTATAAAGAGCGTGAAGAGGTGCTATCTAGATCCTTTATCCTTACTGTGTTATTATTATGGATCTTGGCTTAATTGTGTGTGCCCAATATTCTCATTAACCATTCAACATTCATAACAAGTGTGCACAATCATAAAACTGTAAAGAGATGCAGAAATACAATAGAAGCATAAACACACAGTATTTCGGAATCAACTTATCTTTTATTAATCCTTTGTTCAACTGAAATGCCAACTCCTCCTTGCGCACTCAGCTACAGTGGTCCGTGCACACAACTCTATCAGGCCTCTACGCACTCAGCTATAGAGCCTCTTCCTACCACTACAACCCAAGACTTGGACTTATAGACTCAGATCTAATTCATCATCCAAAAGAACATGTTATTTCTCCAAAACTAAGACTTACTTTTCACTTAGAGCCTCACTCTATTATACAATCCCATGGTCTGAAAACCATGGGTGGGCCGACATACCATACATACCATACATTATTTTAGGGCGGAAACCCTAGACTCTCATGCTCCGTGCCTGCATTTCACGGTGTCTTTACATTACACTTGACCAAAATCCGGGCTTCAAGCCCCAAAAACCCACTATGGGGGTGTTACACAGTAAAATTTCACTGCCATCATGTCAGTCTCCCTACTGTGTTGTGAAACCACATTCACCTATGCTCATGCTCCTTCAAATGGCTAAAAAACCCTCTTTGCCTAAGTTAAATGAATCATCGCGTCTGTTAACCAAATAACCACGCTGACAGGCGGAGTCCAGTGTACCTGATGCGCTGCCAGCGCGGAAGAACACGTCTTTTCCATGTTGGTCCCATTTTACGAACAACGCACCCTCCGTTTGTCCTGTTGAGCACTGACCGGACCTCCTCTATAGTTGATCTGCGATGTCAGCGCGTCAGTTCAGTGTCTCACCCGCGCTGATCCTGTTTGGGCGAAGTTGTTCTAACAACCAGCCTTCCAGATCCCTCCAGACTTGGTTGTTAGCATTGTTGAGGTTGCCATCCTTTCTCTGGCATGTCTGTTCGACTGACCATCCACTTATCTTGGGGGAAAGCTCATCCTTTACCTATTCATGGAGGCTCCTTCTCCTTTATAAGCTACTTCCATTGCCCATGAGCAGCTAGTTTTTGAGTTTGGAACATATAGACTTTGATTAGGAATTCTTAGTGCATTAGTGCTGCTCTTTGTAGGCATTTGGTGTGTTGTGTGAGGATTGCTTTGAGTTGGAGGAAGGTCATGAGCTTGTGGCCTTGTGTGTGAGAGAGAGACCTCTTTGACTTGGGAGATTTGCTTCAAAGGTGAATGCTTGGAAGATATGCTGGCTGGACCCTCTAGAGAAGGACTCAGCGTCAGGACTTCGGTTGTACCTTACTCTATTTCCTGTTAATAAAGATAGATGACTATTCTTATGGTTCCATTTCCATTTGTCCTATGAATGATTGATGTAAATTGTATCCTTCCTGACTGATACATAGTTGTTGTTAGTAGATTTTACGCTCTTGTTTGCCCTCTCTTTGCTTGTGCAGGTGTTCGTCCGCGGGGATAGCGGAGAATTGTGATCGGCTGGAGCGAAGGAGCGAGAGGATCATCTCTTCGACAAACATAGGGTTGGAATCCAAGTAGGTTTCTTTTACCCACTTGTTAACTACAACTAGGAACCTGCAGTATAGCATTGTTCGATTGTTGCTAGACCCCTGTTGGGCTAGTAGGGATCGCCTCTATCCGTAGAGGGGATTTACCTCTCCAACAGTAGGTCGACACAATGTCTGCCATGCCATATATCCAGGGTCTTCCCAGTAGGATGTTATAATCGAGGTTTTCGTCGATAACTTCAACATCAATTTCTACTGTTTTGCCCCCCAGTTCAACTTGCAAATTACTTGATATCCCATACGGGGTGTATGTTCGTCCATCAAATTCTTTTAATGTCATCGATGATCACAACAAGGATGGAGACCCTAGAGTTTTCCAGCAACTCATCGACATAATACATGTGGATGCTCCCTCATCAATAATTGTTCTATGAACAGTTTTGTTGAGGGCTTTCAGTTGAAAGAGGAAAGCTAGTTGAGCTGGTAACTAAGGGTTGTATCCTCTGTTATTAAAAGGTACAAGATTGGAATCCGTTGGGTCAATCCCACCTATTGCTGATAATAAAACCTGCTTTTGGGAGGGGCAATTTTGCAATATCTTAGGAGTCAACATCGCGAAGGGCGATTGCGCTAAATCCTCCACTATATTATACTGTTTTGCTGCTCTGGCATGAGGATTAAATGTCGATTTGTGTACTACTCCCTTTGGTGGTTTTATCGTTAATTCAGGAATGATGGGTGGCACAACTTCAGTCGAAGTTGTTGTTGAACGACTAGGCTGATCATTATCATTGTTGTTCAACATTTGTGGATTCCCGTAATCTTTACTCCTTGTTGATATGAGAGCATCATTCAGTTGCTTTGAAACTGACAACATTAGCACTTGGGATGGGGAAGCATTTTTTCTAGCAACCAGATCTGTTCCTGGGTTTGGAAACATATTAGTCAATACAGCCGAGGTTTTTGAACTTTTGAAGAATTTTCTAAGTTCATCCTTATATGGACATTCTCTGGTCCAGTGATCCTCTTCACATATTAGGCATGGAATTTTTGGTCTCTTATCCCCAAAAGGGTTTGCAGAAGATTTTTTAAAAGATGACCCCTCCTGGTTCTTCTTCTTCCCTTTCTTTTTCTTCTTGCCTCCAAGTTACTTGGGTTCTTTGCCTTTGTCTATTGACACGACATTTACTTACGAGGCTAGAAGTTCTTCATTTGTATTTTGACTGGAAACTGTGTGGGCCTTTTTCGACGTAGCCTGTACGGTTTTAGTGCTTGTCGTACCTATCACGCCATCGCTGGCATGAGAGTCTTTGTTTGATTTAAGAGGGGGAGGAATGGAAAATTCCGGTCTAGGAGCATTAGGGATTTTATCGTAGAGAATGCCAGACTGAGTATAAATCAACTCTGGATATTATGCATGAGCAATAACTTGCTCTTCGGTGATGACTCCTCCCTTTGCCACATATTCTGTAATAGTAGGTAACAATGACTTACTAAACCATTCAGCCAATAGCTGATCAGGAACATACGTTTTTACCATTCTACGACGACGTCGCCATTCATGAATATGATCAGATATGTGAGTGGCTGTCATTTGTTTCAAATTGGTAAGTAACTCAGTTGCTATTTCGTACCTTATGGGTAACTGAAAATGGGTTAAAAAGGTTTGGCTAGGGTGTTGAAGGTATCAAACAAAGCTCTAGGCAATTTGATATACCATTTTGTTGCTTGACCAGTTAACGTTCGCTAAAAGAGGCGAAGTCTGATCGAATCATCATTGGGGGTGTTGGATGAACACCATAGATGAAAGGTCATCACATGATTCGATGGGTCTTCTCCTAGATTTCCATTAAATTTGGGAATATCAGACGGAAGTTTATGCGAAATCGCCAACCACCAAGGGGCGTAGGCAATTGGATCATTCGTTAGTCGATTTAGATCTGGTAACTCTAAAGTTGCTACAAAAGGTAATTGTTCATTCAAGCTTGGCTAAGCATACCCAGGATAAGATGGAAATTTTTGAGTAGTTGGTCTTTGCATACCAGCATAATGCATTTGATGTTGATAACTTTGGTGAGGTTGATGGGCATAACCATTATGATATGGTTGATATGGCTACCCATTACTTACAAAGACTTGTCGCTCATATCCTTGGTAAGCTTGTTGGAATTGCGGTTGTTGGTATTGTACCAGCCATGGTTACGAAGTCATGGGCTATTGTCCAGTACTAACTGTTTTACCAAGATGGGGGGTGGTGGTCCCCATTTGAACCTATGTCATTCCACTAGTTGGTGATTGTGGTTGTGTCGTAGGTACAAGAGGTTGTTGCATTATAATATGAGAAACTTGAAGTTCGCATACAACTAGAAATGGTTGTACTTGTGATACTGCCACAATAGCCGGCGTAATGGTGATATTTGTCATAGGTAAACTTTGTTGCATTGAGCATACAACTCTTGGCTTTTGAGGCAGGATTGACACCTAACCGCTAGTTGTAATTCCATCATAACCTGAATTTTGTTGTGAACTCTTGCATGGTTATCCTTCCAAAGAAGGCAACGAAAGGGTATACAACCCTCCTTATGACGGTAATCTACTACTCAAAGGAATGATTTTCCTTTGGGGACCGGTTTGCCCAAATTGACACTGTGAAGGATCAATTTGTCGAGACTCAACTTAAGAGATTCCAGATACAATTTCGGACGAACAAACGAGAACAGTCCATACTATCGAAACAACCCCCAAATGTACTCCATCTAGCGATTGAGAGCTGGTTGGGATAGATGGCATGCTGGAAAACATTGTCGGAGTAGCAACATGAATTTCTACTGTTGTTGTGTTGGGTAACACAATCCTTGATGTCGACGGTTGTTCAGACATATTAAGCCTATCCAAAAGATTCCTTAGCGATTCTTCAAGAACTTCCAATGGTGGGAGAATATCATCTGATGAAGGACACAGGGTGATCCCAGCTCCAAATTGCGTTGGAGTGTTAGATGGAGGATCTTCCACAATCTCTTCTATGGCAATCAATCCAGGAGGATGAGGCAATACCGTTAGGTCCGTAAAATATTTATGGTGTTGAAGAAGATATAATTTCTGTAGCAACAGATGCTTGGGGAATAGCACCTTCCGAATCAGCTGTAGATGGAGCCAGTTCAGGAATAGAAGTGTTTACCTTCACACTAGGATCAATTGTAATGTCCTTTTGTTGCTGCGGAATTTCTCCTGTAGAGTCAGGGATACCAGAAATGTTCAGAGTACCTGGAGTCTCTGAGGATGTCGGAGTACTTGCTCCAACCAACCTAGGGGACTTTGATTTGATCAAATGAGTCTGCTTTATCTGGAAGGGTTTCGCTTTCGGAGTCAACGATGGTTGACTCATAAGTCTCCACGAGTGACGGGGTTTTGATTGACATTCTTCCATGATTGTGGATTACTTGATCAACTCAAAATAAAAGGGGAAAATGTTTTCGAATTAAATGAATTTTAGACACTTTGACACAACTTGTTTTTCCAATTTTTAAGAGTCGAGAAAAAAGAAAAGATGACCCTATTCGCCTTTGATTTTTAATGAACCTGAAGTGAGAAGTGCTCAGATGGACCTTTTCTTTTAAGGAGTCTGAAAAGGAACGAAAGAGACTTCTCATGAAATGTAGGTAGAGGAGATTACCAAACCAATCACAAAACTGCAGAATACTTTTTACGGTACGACAGTCAATCTTCCCGAATTCTATGTTCAGTGCATTGTGATCGATAGGGCGATAGACACGGATTCTTAAGGATAAAAGATATAGCCTATTGTGTTCTCCCAATATATACTCGACAGTATTATCTTGATTCCACTTGGAGACTGATGATCTCATACTCATCCCTGGTTGAAAACAGAGAGGCAAGTGTTAGAGGGGAAATTTCTGGAAGATTCCATGATCTTCCACCTCGCAAACTGTCTCTGCCATTTGTCCATTCTCACCCATCGCACCCTATAGAGGGGCCATTCGGTATGCATCGGACCCTTTACACTGGAAAGGTGATATGCGTCGCACCCTCTGCACTGGGTATTTAGTATGGTCTAGTTTTGACCATTTCTGAGCATTTTTTAGGGGAGAACTTCTGGGAGATGATATAATCAGCTGACCTTGTTCCTTTAGGTAGTGAAGCAACACTTTTAGGGACTTAGGAGCCCTTAGTTTATGGACATTTATGATTGGGGTTTTAGTGCCCAAAAATGTCTATAACAAATAGACTAACTGATAGGCCTCTTTTGCAAGGACATGCTTGACAATATATTTACCTAGCCACATAGGTTGTAACTTCCCTGAGCATAACTTATTAGATTCTTGGTCATACAAAAGAACAAGGTCTCCTTTTGACAAGACTTGAGGCTTCACAATTTTGTCATATTACACCTTCATACGTATTTTATGAGTTCCGTTAGATATAGCGGTATCACATCGTGTCTCAAATAATTGGGTCAAATGTAAAAGACGTTCCTCTTTTACAAATTTTTGAGGAAGAAGTTTAACAACTAGTTTCAATGATGCAATCTCACATTCGATTGGAAGGATTTATTCTAGACCATAAACCAACTTAAAGGGTGTAAGTCTAGTAGCAATCCTTCCCGAGGTTCAGGATGCCCACACGGAAGAATAAAGGAGGAAATTCTAGTCTGATTTATGGACCCCTACCATACATTGACTCATAGTTTTGAGAACTTTATTCATAGCCTCAACCTGCCCATTAGCCTGAGGATAGTAGGGAGTTGAAATCTTGTGGGAAATTCCTAGCTTAGCAATTAGTTTGATGACCATACGATTCTGGAAATGTTTTCTATGATCTGTAACTATGGCATATGGAACACCATATTGTGTGATAACATGATTGAAAAGTAAGTATGTAGTCATTTTTCTAGTGTTGTTAAATGTAGGCATCGCATCAACCCATTTAGTAAAATATTCTACAATGACAGTCATATAACCATGCTCCCTGGCTGACTGATGTTTACATGTCATCAAGTCGATACCCCATTTCAAAAATGGTCTGACACCAATAACCGGATGTAATGGAGCCGACAGAGCACGGTCCTTACGATCATCAATTTGGAATGCATGACACTTCTTGGAGGGAACATTTTAACGATGGAGATTTATTTTAATGTTTAAAAACATTGGAGAATATCACTAGTACATAATATCCAATTTTTTAAATGTTTGCAATGTTTTTGCAGAATTATTAAAATTTCCAATAACGTGTTATAACCTCTATAAATTTTTGGCAATTTTTAAGGTAAAACAATTTTAAACTAGAAAATTTAGGCGAATCATTTCTAGAAAAAATTGAAATTAATGAATATTTTTTTTGGAAAAGGCATAGAAAATTAGCCCACTTGCGAGTATTATCCCCTAAAATTTTCCTTGAATTCTTGTCAATGAGATTACCATCTCAAGGAATCGTATGCCAAAAATAACTAGTGTGTATGATTTTTTGTGCAATAGCATAGCCAGATAAATGATTACCACATGCCCCTAATAAAGGACTTTTTCGGCCTCATCAGGCATGAGGTACCTTCATAAAATCATATCAATATTGCATCGAAAAAGGGTGTCACCAATGATGATGTAATTCTTGGCTTGGTATCGAATATGTCGCTACTCAGAGTAAGAGGTATGAGACTGGAAGGTCTAGTTCTAGAGATAAATAAAAAAGACTCCATACCAAGGGTCATATGAGAAAATTAGAAACAACGACTCGTGAGGGATAGAATCATCAGATGTTGATTCCATGTAAGGGGAAGGAAGGCGGCTCATAAGCTCCAAAAAAAATCAAGGATTTGTTTGACTTGTATTCAATGAATTCTAGGTCAAACACTTTTAGGATGATGATCCATTTATATTATTTCGCCCCCAACAATTAACGTGACAAAATTTATGTCATAGGGTTTCAATCTTAAAAAATTGTATTTTTTCAAACAAAGATGTAATGGTGGAAACTTTGGATGGCTTGAATGACCACCCAAGTGAAATTTTCAATGTCGGCATACCTGATCTCAGCATCATTGAGTTTTTGACTCAGATAATATATGGGGTGTTCTGTCCCTATAATATATTTTTGGACCAATACCATTTCTATAGTATAAATGGTGATGAGCCCCATAAATGGGTAGTTATATGGGATCATTTTGCCTCCTAAAATATTTTAATAAACCATTATCTTAGCTTATTACATGTTTTTTTATTATATTTATGCTTATGGAGTGAGTTGCGTTGGTTATGTTGCCATGGAGTCTAATATGTGTTTAATGTAGATTTTTGTTGAATTTTGAAGACAAATTCAATGATTTATTGGAAAATTGGCAGCAATAATTTGAAGTGGACAAAGGAGAGGATTTACAGGAGGGTATGCCCCTCATTTATGACTCCCCACTTCGAATTCTCCTTCATGCAGCTTGGAGCATAAACAACCAAATCAATGCAATGGGAGGCAACCAAGCAAGAGCAGGATGACTTATGTTTATCTCGAGTTTTGGGTGCCAAGTCTCCCTAATTTTAAGGAAGATATTGGGAGCTTCAGTTGTGTAAGTAGAAAGGCTAGGACCTCATAAGGAGGTTAGTCAAATTTTCAAATTTTTCTTGTAGCATTGCTCTGCTCAACTTCCAGCTTAATTTTGTTGACAGTTTCATGTAATCCTATTATTATTTTGATAATAAAGATGAGATCATTTTTGAGCTAGCATTGAGTTACCTTAGAGGGCTGAGGCTCTTGGGTTAGAGCCCAATCCAAGTAGCCAAGCTTCTCTTATTCATATTTATATGTTTTGTTTCAGTTTATGGATTAGTTGTTGTTAGATAAATTTCTTTCTTGGTTAAGAATATGTTGCTTTTGGTAATTTAGAAGGTCGTTTCGATTTGACTTTTCTATAGCAGGTTGAATAGTGACAGAAAGAAGATAAAAAAATGCCATCAATAGAGCCTTCGCCTCCTTTTCTCCCGTTGGGACCATGAGCTGAGGCCAAGACTCTCTTGCTCCCACCAGTAAACACATATTTGCCTTCTCCATGGGATTTCTAATGTTGCAATTTGTTAGAAGGTTAATGCTTTGATTTAGATCTCTTTCACGATGCTCATTTCTATCTTACATTAATTTTCCTTCCATGCTTTCTCTCATTATAGCATTTTTCAACATTTCTTTCCATAGCTCAGAATCTAGATTAGCTTGATGCAAAATTCTGTTTTTTTTATGTACTTAGTTTCCTTGCTTGCTTCATATCCTTGTTTGATTTTCAAGTCCTTTTGTAGCAAATCTCTTCCCACAACAAGTCAGCCTACCATCCATCACCTTCTCTCCTTGATCTATGCCCTATAGGTCACCCAAAGTTCACCACAAATCTCCCTTAGTTTTCTGCGTTTTTCCATATTATTTCAAGTTCTCTCTCTTGACCATATTTTCCTCTCCTAGGAATCCTTTGTGACCCCTAGGTGCCTTAACACATTATCCCAGCCTTCAGCTACCCTATCGACCCACTCTCACACCTTCAAAAACTCCAAAACTGCTCTCGGCATCCTCATGTAGACCTCTTGTAGATCCCCTATAGCCTCCTTTACATTTTCCTTTAGCCTTCTCTTTGAAGTGGCCACTTGAGACCTCCTAGGACACATCCACACCATCCTACATCTTCTCAAGTCCCAAAACCACCCTCCATTGCCACCTAATCACTGCCACATTGACAATCAAATAAATTACATGCATGACAATTTCACATAAAAATTCATAAAAATCCAAAAACTTGTTTTTTGCTCATTTACTTCTAGAAATAACTTGAGTAGATGTTGTTTACTTCCTGACTAGGTAATGGCATTCATTTCATGGTTTTTCATCTCTCTTTCTACAAAAGTAGGATTAGTTGGTTAAGTATGGTTTGCAAGGTTTACTTTACATTTCAATCTTCTTTTCCTTTCTAGAAGTAGAGTAGCCTTTGTAGAGTAAGCTTTCCTTTCTTTGATCACATATAGAGCTTCTTCTACAATCCATAGAAGTTGGCTTGAGCTCCCAGTGATCTTGTACTAGTTGACCAAGTGACAGCCTGCAGTAAAAACTAGTACTTGTGCATATAACACCGTCGCTTCCAAGTTTGTTACTACCATGTTGATAAAGGTAAAGTAGGAATCCCAGGAGTTGCAACATTATTGCTGCAATAGTGGTGTTCACCACTTCTTGGCGCCATTGCCGGGGAAGCGTCAGAGTATTTTGTGATTACTGCTTTCTTCTATTTTCTATCACAACCTTTTCCTACGTAGTTTATTTCAGCAAAAGTAGAGTAGTTGTTTCTTTCAGTTTCTGCATTTCCCTGCTTTCATTTTCAATTCTGCAATTTCCATTTCAGAAAAAGTAGATTAGTCATTTCCTTGCTTTCAGTTCTACATTTCATTTGCTTTCATTTTCAATTCTGCAAATTTCATTTCAGCAACTTTATTTCAACAAAAGTAGATTAGTCATTTCCTTGCTTTTAGTTCTCCATTTCATTTACTTTCCTTTCCAGTTCTACAATTTCATTTTAGCAAGTTCATTTCAGTCAGTTACAATTTGTTTGTTCAATCAATTTCCGTTTCCTAGTTACAAGCAGTGAAAAAGAAAAAACCAACCAAAAAGATTTCCTTTCATGCCTCGTAGGAATAGAAATAATTCAGGAAAATTCTTTCCCAACACCCCCACTACATCACATAGCCACCCTTCTCTCTTCTTCAGTGGCAGTGATCAAAAGAACCTTTAGGTGAACAATGAGAGATATTTGAAGAACCTGTAAGGGAAGAAGAAGGAAAAGACATTCCTCCTGAGACAATGGCTGAGAACATAAATGCTAGGGGGAATGGAGAAAGAATATAGGGTACCTTTCCCATGCAAGAGACTAATGGCGACACCAAAATGAAGAATATAAGTCCCTCAGACCTACCTCACTTCCATGGTTTGACCACAGAAGATCTTGGAACCTTCTTGTTTGAGTTTGTTGTCATCTATCGAACCTATGACTATGCAAAAGATGAGAAGAAGTTGAAAATATTTCCTTCTACTCTCAAGGATGGAGCATTTCATTGGTTCATGGGGTTACCCAACAATAGCATCACAACTTTGACTCAGATGCAGTAGGCCTTTAACAACAAATATTGAGACTACTCTAGGTCAAAATACACCAAGGAAGAAATCTTCCGAATGACCAAGGAAAGTGATGAATCCTTTGAAGATTATGAAGAGAGGTTCCAGCTTAGTTACAAAAGGGCCAGGTGTACACTTGACCCTGAATCTCTGAAGTTGGTCCTGCTCAGGGCAATTCCAAAAGACCTTCTAGATAATCCCCATTTATTGGCTGGGGGATATATCTACCAACTACCTTATGAGGACATAAAGAATGTTTTTAGAAACCATTCTAGAGAAGCCAGAAAGAGAGGTAGGTGGAGTCAACCCATAGCTAGTACCTCCTCATCCAATTCATCTATCAAAGGTGAACTTGTAAACATGATGGAAGACATTAAGAGTGATATGCTGCAGACTCTTTCCATGCAAATGGATACCTTGCATATCAAAAGGAAACAAGTGGAAGTAGAGAGGGCTTTGGCCATTTTTTGTCCTAGGTGCACTAGGAGGCATCCTAGGAATGAATGTCTGTTGAACTCTATAGAGGTTTGTTTAGTTTGTGAAGAAGATAATTCTACAGAAAAGTGCCCTCCCTTGCCCAGACTTAAAGCTGTATACCAAAGGGCTGAAGGAGCCACTGAACCACTCTCTTTCATGAGCCAAAGGAGACTACATGGACCTAGACCATACCAGCAGGGGATGCAAGGGACATCTCAGGCATACTACAACGCCAACCAAGTCACTTCCATACCTTCTTGGGGACCTCCTACTCATCCTTCCTAGTCTGCGCCTCCTCCTTGGTCCTTTCCATGTCAATACCATGCCCAACCAGCTGCTCATTCATTCTAATCCTATGCTCAGCCGCAACCTCAGTGGAATGCATCTCATTAGGGGTGGAGGCCCCAGTACAACCCTCCTCCCACTCTTTTTCCTCCACCACGTACTTAACCATAACCATTGCCTCCTACTCCACCAAGGCAACCCCAAATGCCTGCCTAGCTGAACCTGAACCTGAACAACGGACATGCTCAATAAGTATATAGTGGGGAACTGTCATGCCAAAATTATGCTATGGAGATTTAGGAGGCTAGCCTTCGATCTGGGAAGGTTCTCCCAGATAGCTAGTCTCCCCCTAGGGAGGTTAAGGAAGACAAAAAGGAAAGTGAACCTAAAGAAATTCCACCCTTTCTTGAGAGACTATCTGGGACAACACAACCCACCCTTGAAGAAACTAAAATTCTGAGAGAATTTAAATAGTTATATGTAAATATACCACTTCTTGAAGCCATAAAATATGTTCCTATATACAATCAGTTGATCAAAGAGAAGTGCTTTAGGCATTTAGGCAAGTGCAAGAGAGATGCCCCAAACATCAATGTCATAGGACAACTGCCCGACTCAATGTTGGGGCAGGTAATATGTTCAAAATATTTAGACCCTGGAAGCCCAGTATTTGATGTCCACATCAGTGGCACCGTGATCCCACACACCTTGATTGATTTGGGAGCTGCCATTAATGTGATGATAACGGATGCCATGCTCAAACACAACCTCCAAGTCTCCTTGAGGAAGACCACGATAGTACTGTAGCTAGCAGACCGCTCCACTATGACCCTTGAGGGGATTGTGGAAGATGTGATGGTCTCCATTGATTCTTGGGAGTACCCTGCTGATTTCTTGGTTCTCTAGCTAAAGGCGAAGCTCACTGGGTATCCTCTCATCCTGGGAACACCCTGGTTGGCTACTACTGATGCCTATATCAGTTGTTGGGCTGGGAACATGACCATCAAGAATGGGCATATGTCCAAACAGTTAGCCCTATACCCTCCTGCCCAACCCTTGCTAGAGCATGATGTACCTCTTTGGTTGGAGGAGGAGGATGAGGATGAAGTTTATTCTGTGCCACTTTGTACATTAGAAACTGCCATTGAGGGGTGGTGCAGTGGGAATCGCAAGATGAGAATGATATCATTGAGAATTTAATTCATAATCCACCACCCAGTCCTTGCCATTAGAGGACATAGTGAAAGAAACCCAAAACAATCCCTTAACTTATCTCTGTGTGGCCAACTCGACCTCTCTCCATGTTAAGAATATAGAATTTGTCCTAGACAAAACCATGAAAATCAATCCATCCCTATCCACTTCCTAGGAGAAGGAGCTGTGCAGCTTATTGAGGAAGCATTTAGATGCCTTCGCCTGGAGTTATAAGGAGATGAAGGGAGTGCACCATTCAGTATGTAGTCATCATATATATGTTAAGGAAGATTGAAAACTAGTCAGATAGTCTTAAAGGAGGATGAATCCAGCCCTTAATGACATTATCAAAGAAGAATTGCAAAAATTACTTGATGCAAGATTCATCTACCCCATCTTTGATAGTGAATGGGTCTCTCCTTTGGTGCTAGTACCAATTAAAAATGGGAAGTGGAGAATCTATTTCGAATATCAAGAATTGAACAAAGCCACTAAAAGGTACCATTTTCCTTTTCCTTTCATAGATCAAGTGTTAGATGGTCTCGTGGGGAAAAAATTTTTCTCCTTCCTAGATGGGTTTAGCAGATATAGTTAGATCCAAATCAGCCTGGAAGACCAAGATAAGGCCACTTTCACTTGTCCTTGGGGTACCTTTGCATATTGAGTACTTCCTTTAGGTTTGTGTAACGATCTAACCACTTTCTAGAGAGCAGTACTGAGCATATTTTTTGAACTGGTTCATGATGCAGTGGAAATATATATGGATGATTTCACTATGTATGGTTCTAACTTTCAGGAAGCTTTATCTAACCTAGGAAACGTTTTGGACAAGTGTATTGAAATGAGCCTACACCTCAGTCTGGAAAAATGTGAATTTTTTATGATTGATGGGACTGTGCTAGGACATGCAATATCTCAACAAGGATTGCAGGTGGACCCCAACAAAGCTGCCATCATCCAAAGGGTCCCACCTCCTCAAAAGGTGTGAGATGTTAGAAGTTTCCTAGGCTTAGCTGGATATTACAAAAGATTCATTAAAATTTTAGTAAGTTAGCCTCTCTGTTGTTTGGTCTTTTCAGAAAAGATGTCGAGTTCATATGGTTTGAAAACTATCAAGAAGCCCTAGATACCTTGAAAAGAAAACTTGTGACTTCCCCAATTTTGAGAGGCCCAAACTGGACCCTACCTTTCCACATTCACACAGGTGCCTCGAACAAATCAATAGGAGCAACTTTTGGACAAATTGATGAAAAGTCACCTTATGCCATATACTTTATAAGCAAAAATTTGTTAAAGGGAGAGTTAAACTACACAGTGACCATTACCAAGAAGGAACTCCTAGCTGTGGTGCATTCCTTCAACAAATTCAGAGATTATATCACATGCTATCAAACCTTTGTGCACACTAATCATGCTACAAATTATATATTTAATTAACAAACTAGATGTAAATGCTCACATTATTAGATGGTTTCTTTTACTACAGCAGTTTGATTTGACCATTTTTGGTAAGCCTAGTAAAGAAAATGTTGTTGTTGACTTTTTTTCTAGAGTAAATTTGCCTCCAGGTGAAGAAGGAATCGTGGATGATCAAATTCTAGATAAACACCTGTTTTCTATCTCAGTACTCTCTCAATGGTTTGTTGATATAGCAAACTACTTGGGTTCAACACAGTTTCCACCACACCTGTCCTCAAAGGAGAAGAGCAAGATTGTGAGGAAAAATGCCCCTTTCACCTCGATTGGGGGTAATCTCTTCAAACTTGGCCCATATCAGATGTTGAGAAGATGTGTTAGGGAGGAGGAAGTTTTTGACATTCTCTTGACCTGTCATGATAGGCCTTGTGGAGGCCATGTTGTAGCAAAGAGGACTGCCTTCAAAATATTTAAGCAATCTACTATTGGCCCACTCTTCATGAAGATGTGAGGAGATACACCAGCCAATGTGATCGATAACAAAGGATGGGGAAACCTACTCCAAAGGATGAGATTCCCATGCAACCTCAAGTGACCTTGGAGCCATTTGAGAGGTGGGTCATGGACTTTGTGGGTCCTATCAACCCTCCTTCAAAATATAAGTAGTACATCATTGTGTGCACCGATTACCTGACAAAGTGGGAAAAAGGAAAAACAATCAAAGTAGAAACAAGGGAAAAGTAGTTGAGTTTTTAAGAGAAAACATATTCTACAAGTTCGGGTATCCAAGAGAATTGGTCATGGATCATGGTAGTTAGTTCACTTCTAATTTGATTTAAGACCTACTCACACATCATAAAATCAAGCACAAGACTTCCACCCCTTACCATCCACAAGCCAATGTGCAGTTGGAAGTCACTAACAGAGCTGTGCAAGGAATTCTGACCAAGGTATTGAGCATCACCAGAAAATATCGGGTAGACCGTTTAGTTGAGGCCACTTGGGCCTACAACACAACCTGGAAGACCACCATAGGGTTCGCACCTTATGAACTGGTCTATGGGAAGAAGGCTTTGTTGTCAATAGAATTTGAATACAATACATTAAGGATGGTAACTCAGCTACACCTAGAGCTCATCCATGCATAGAAGGAAAGACTACTCCATCTCAATGGATTGGATGAACAAAGATTGCAAGCCTTCCTCCACACATACGTAGTTTAGCTTCAGAGGAAGATATGGCATGATAAAAATATCAGGCAGAAGCAATTACAAGAGGAATATTGAGCACTGCTCTATGATTGAAGTTATAAGGACTTCAAGGGCAAGCTGAGGACAAGATGGCTAGGACCCTACACTATGGAAAAATGCAATGACAATGGTTCATTTCTGATCAGAACAATTGATGAGGAAGCCATCCCCATGCTTGTTAATGGACATAGGTTGAAAATTTACAAGAAGCCCCTCTCCAAGCGAGAGTTCATTGAACATCTAAATAAAATAGTGATGGTAGTGGGGCATGTCTCAGCCTCCACACACTAAAGAAATAGGGAAGAGATAAAACATAATAAGGACTCAAGTGAAAACGTCCATGAGGCACTTGAGTTGCATCATTACGTTGAAAACCTTTTCTGACGTGGCCGAGTGATGTAGAAAAAGAGGAAAAAAGGAGAATAAGATCCCTGGCTGAGAACCTCCCTTGGAGGGGCCCAGGGAAGGAAATCAGGGTGAAAAACTCTTTGAGGCACCCTAGTTGTCTTTCAAAAAAAAAAAACAAGAAAAAAATAGAGAAAAAAAGAAAAAGAAAATTGAATTTTAATGTGCATTGCAGGTTGTAGGAGGACCACAAGGAGCAAGAGAATATGCCACAAATCCCATTTCGTCTCCTCCACACTCTTCTCCATCATTTTTGACCTTCCTTCTACCCCATTGTGTTTTTTTTTGGGAGACTGTGTGTTCTACAAGAGGCCCTATGTTTTCTACTGGAGGCTCCTGTAGAAATCACCGAGAGCTAGAAATGGTTCCAAAAGCAGTACTAAGGGGCTGGGAAGCTTCATAAAGAGCATGTAAACCCTCCTACAAATATCTACCCTCCTTGCCATCCATCCCACACCTGCAACACATCATCATCATTGTTTTTCCTTCCTGTCACAGGGAAACATAGAAACGAGTTAAAAAAGTAAAAAAAATAAAGGGAGGAGCACCTCAAGTCTCACCTGTAGCTCATAAAGTACCTCTCCATCTCCATCAACATCTCTGCTAGTATCCTCATCACTCCCAACACAAAAATCAAATAAAATTTTAAAGGGAGAAGCATCTACAGGAGCTCCTATAGGAATTCCTGCAGCAGCTGATCCCGTTAAAATCAAGCCACAACATAAAAAGAGGTGCAACCATGGGATTAAAGGAGACGTATAAAGCTAGATCTAGCCAGAGGATACCTACACAAAGCAACCAACCATACATTAGAAAGAAGAAAGCATGCAGCAAAGGAAATACAGGCATGCAGTAAAGGAAATACAAGCATGCAATATCAAAAAGAGCCAAAATGCCTCATAGCACATCCATTCGACTCAAAGGTAAGTGACTAACCCACTCATCTATTGCATTGGTGTAATTGGAAAATATGCATAAGTGAATGAGATGGTTAGGGTTGAATGAGAAAAGGTTCATCTAGTTGATTGCGCTCATCCGGAGTTACCACCACACGTGCATGTAGTCAAAATCAAAGAAAAATCCCGGTGACAAGTAGTGGATGGTTTGTAAACTTTGATGCAATTATGGGAGGTGATTCCAGGAAGAAAGCATGATGGTAAGGTGAGTGGGGACCAATGGTCCAAATATGGCAATGTACATTTTTTGCCAGCTCACCCCCTCACTGCAAATATCTAAAAGAAGGAATAAGTACTCCTCCTCGAAACTCCTTCACCACATTTTCTTTCATTTCATCCTCATCCACTTAGCTGCAGCAAGATCTTTTTCACCCCCATAGCCTCTAAACCATCGTTCTCCATCACTTCCATCCATCCTTCTACTATCGACATTCTACAGGAGCATTTACAAGTTCTACAGGCAGTTCTACAGGAAGGGCAGTAAGCTATTTTTAAGGAGAAAACATAGCGTTTTTGCTTGATTTCTAGCTTGAGGAGGTAGGTTCTGTGCATACCCACCTTGATTATCAATATGTGCAAGGAATGATATAATTTTAAGGAGGAATTGAGTCCAGAGAAGAAGAGGAGTTACATAAAAAATTTCTGCCCGTTTTCTTAAAAAAAACACAGTTTTTCTTTGTTTTCTTGTTTTCTAAAAAATTCTTGTCTCTATGATCTGGTGCTTAAAAGCGGTATAAGAAAAATGATAGGGCATTCATGAGGAAGGAGCCCACAACTTAAACTAGGATCCATGAACATCCCCAGGTAGTAGCCATATTCACTAGAGAAAATTGGATGCCATTTTTCGAAAAATTCTGAGGGTTTGGTGAAGAATTTGCTCAGTAATTTGCCCTTTCTTTAGTCTCTCACTCAAGGATCCATGCCAAAATTACCTTTATAAGTCTCTCCATGGAAATCACCTAATAATTTCTCAGTAGGGTTACCACCCTTCCTCTTGGATTACCTTGGAGCAATGATGAAAAACCAATTGGACAAGCTACCAAGAAAGGCTTCTTCCAAAACAATGGACATCCTGTAGAAGACAAAAATGGAATCAGAAGGACAGACATACCCTACCATCTGGATGAGGTCAGTTACCAAATCATCAAATATATTTCCTGTGAAGGGAGGTATACCACAGTCTATGGCTACCATTTTAGACTCCTCCATGAACTGATATATGGCATGGACACTCTAACACCCCAGAAACTTAGCATCCCCTATTTTCTCCTGTAGTACCTCGTAGAATCCAACATTAACTTAAAGGTAGGAGCTCTAGATTAGCTCGCTCACCATGGGTTAATTAAAATGTTAGTGGAAGAAGCCCTCCATACCTTAAGAATTCCCATATCATGGGAGATTTTCCGAAACATGACAGCAGAAGATGACATAAAGGCCCTCACATATGATATCAGTCCTTCTAATAGGTCAGAGGAGGAGTAACAAGGGGGAGAAGGAGAAGAAATTGAGGAATAAGAAGGGTAGAAGGAAGAAACCAAATTGAGCAGGAAGAAACCAAAACAAAAGAAACAAAAACAGAATAGTAGGAAACAAAACCAACAAAGACAAAGAAAAAGATAGGAGGAGGAGAAAAAGGGGTAGAAAACACAGAGGTGTCTCCTAAGGCCCTAGAAGGAGAGGCAGAAGCTGCTCTCATTTCCCTCATCACCCCAATTAAACCCAGAAAAAATAGGAAGTGGTAGACCTCAATGTATTTGAGGGCTAGAAATAGCACAAGGATCAAACAAGGGAAACCCCATCCTTCTTATAAAATGCCCATTGTTAATGAAGATTCACCCTTTTCCTAAGGGAAGGAATCCCCTTCCAAGGAACCTATCAATTACGAAAGGGGGACTCCTAGATCTCCCACATGGAGGGAAAAAGTGGAACTACAAGAGTCAAAAACAGTCCTACAAGAGGCTCAAAATGTTCTACAGGAGACCATATCAAGACTACAAGAGACAAAAAAACTTGGAAAGAGACTAGAATGATAGTCACATGGGAAGGAGGAAGCAACAGAGGCTCAAGAACCTGACCCCTACCCTAGTTTGGGCTCTTCATACAATCTTCTTGAGGGGGGAAGAATCATTCCATAGAAATTTGCAATCCAAATTTTCTTTGAGTTGGAGAAAGAAAGAATAAGAACCCATAGGTGGATGCAAATCACCAAATCCAAGGGATTTGAGGATATTGGCCATATGGAGAATCAACTTAGAGATATGGGTAGAGAACTAAGTGTTGTCAGACATAGAGAAGCAACCACATGAACTCACCTTCAAACAAAAAATGAATTGCTAAAAAGACAACTGCAAGAAAAAGAGACCAATTGGCATGCATGGCCAACTGGTCCATGGAGGCACTGCAGTGCAGAACACCAGCAAAATCATATGGATTATACATCAAGGACTAATGGTTGTAGTTTCATATAAATACTTTGGCACAAAGAGGCACAATGCATTTCCAAGATTACACACAGTTTATGGACCTATGTGACCAAAGTTCATCAGAAGACAAGGCAAAAGTAGCAGAGTTCTATTTGAATAACATGGCCCTCACCAATATGAATGTGTGGGACCCCAATGCTAGGCTAGGGGACCTGCAACTAATGGCCATGGCATCATGGATGAATCATGAGGAATTAATTGCAGCAGAGATAAGGAAGTTAATGATAAAGGAGAAGAATGAGCCCTTAATGAGTAGGGTTGAGCCATCATATCCCATGGCTCTCATCAGTACACACCAGCTGCTTGCAAATAATCCCCAAATTGCCCCTAAGTATATCAATGACCAGGCTCAGGCCATTGCACATTTTGAGGACATGGAAAGGTTACTTGGGGATGACTGTATTCATGCTTGTATGAAGAGGTGCAACACCCTACCACACAATTTGCAGATCATGGAGTATCACTCTCCAACAAAGATGAAAGAAGCATTAAGGAGAGTGCCATTGTACAAGCGCTCTATGCAGAATTTGAAGGTCAATTAGATTGGCCTCAAATTGAGTCCCTCACTGCTGCTAGGCATGCTAGAAGGAAGAAAAGAGGAAGAAGAGCATCAAAAATTATAAGAGCTGGACATAAAGGTAGGATTCCATGAGAGAGAAGAGGATCTCACATTAAGAGCATGGGATGTTAGGGAGGCCATCAAGGCCATCAAAGATGAGGAGATGGACTAAGTTTCTTATATGATGAGCAACACCTTCAGTGGGGGGGGGGGGGTGATGGTGAGCCAAATAAATGGGTAATTATATGGGCTCATTTTGCCTCCTAACATAGTTTAATCAACCATTCTCTTAGCTTATTGCATGTTTTTTTATTATATTTATGCTTATGGAATAAGTTGGGTTGGTTATGTTGCCATGGAGTATAATATGTGTTTAATGCAGATTTTTGTTGAATTTTGAAGACAAAGTCAAATATTTAATGGAAAATTGGTAGCAATAATTCGGAGTGGACAATGGAGAGGATTTATAGGAGGTTATCCCCCTCATTTCTGACCCCGACTTTGAATTATCCTTCATGCATCTCGGAGCACAAAACACCAAATCAATGCAGTAGGATGCAACTGAGCAAGTGGAGGATGACTTATGTTTATCTCATGTTTTTGGAGCCAAGCCTCACTGATTTTAAGGAAGCTGTTGGGAGCTTCAGTTGTATAAGTAGAAAGACCTAGCACCTCATAAGGAAGTTCGTCAAATTTTGAAATTTTTGTTGGAGCATTGCTCTGTTCAACTTCGAGCTTACTTTTGTTGATAGTTTCATGTAATCCTATTATTATTTTGATAATAAAGATGAGATCCTTTTTGAGCTAGTACTGAGTTACCTCAGAGGGTTGAACCTCTTGGGTTAGGTCCCAATCCAGGTAGCTAAGCTCCTCTTGTTTGTATTTAAATGCTTTGTTTCAGTTTATTGATTAGTTGGTGTTAGATAAATTTCTTTCTTGCTTAAGAATATGTTGTTTTTGGTAATTTAGGAGGTTGTTTCAATTTGAGTTTTCTATAGTAGGTTGAACAATGATATAAAGAAGATACAAAAAGGCCATCAATAGAGCCTTGGCCTCCTTTCCTCCCTTTGGGACCATGAACTGAGGCCAAGACCCTCTTGCTACCACGAAAAAAGACAGATTTGACTTCTCCATAGGATTTCTAGTGTTGCAGTTTGTTGGAAGGTTAATTCTTTGCTTTATATATATTTCACCATGCTCATTTTTTTCTTGCAATATGTTTCCTTCCATTCTTTCTCTCTTTATAACATTTTTCAGCATTTCTTTCCATAACTCATAATCTAGATTAGATTGATGCAAAATTCCATTTTTTTGATGTACTTAGTTTCCTTGCTTGCTTGATCTCCTTGTTTGATTTTTAGTTCCTTTTGTAGAAAATTTCTTCTCATAGCAAGTCAGCCTACCATCCATCACCTTCTCTCACTAATCTATACCCTACAGGTCACCCAAAGTTCACCACAAATTTGCCTTAGTTTTATGTGTTTTTCCATAGGATTTCTTTCTCTCTCCTGACCATCCTTTCCTCTCCTAGCAATCCTTGGTGACATCCAAGCACCTAAACACATCATCCTAGCCCTTAGCTACCCTTTCCACTCACTCTCACACCTTCAAAACCTCTGAAAAAACACTCATCATCCTCCTGCAGACCTCCTGTACATCCCCTACAGCCTCCTATAGGTTTTCCTGTAGCCTTCCTTTTGAAGTCCAATTGTGGGAAAAGCCTCCAGAAGGCCACTTGAGACCTCCTAGGACCCATTCACACCATTCTACATCTTCTCAAGTCCCAAAACCACCCTCCATAACCACCTAATCATTGCCGCATTCACAATCAAATAAATTACATGTATGACAATTTCACATAAAAAATCATAAAAATCCAAAAGGATGTTTCTTGCTCATTTACTTCTAGAATAGTTTGAGTAGATGTTGTTTACTTCCTGAGTAGGTAATGACATTCATTTCATGGTTTTTCATCTCTCTTTCTGCAAAAGTAGGATTAGTTGGTTAAGTAGGGTTTGCTAGGTTTACTTTACATTTCAGTCTTCTTTTCCTTTTTGGAAGTAGAGTAGCCTTAGTATAGTAAGCTTTCCTTTCTTCCATCACATATAGAGCTTCTTCTGGAATCCATAGAAGTTTGCTTGAGTTCCTAGTGATCCTGCGCCAGCTAACGAAGTGACAGCCTATAGTAAGAACTAGTACTTATGCATAAAACACCGTCGCTTCCAAGTTTGTTATGAACTACTAGGTTGATAAAAGTAAAATAGGAAGCCCAGAAGTTGCAACATTATTGTTGGAATACTGGTGCTCACCAAATGGCAATAGAAAAATACATGAAATAGTGGCGCTAGTAATAAGGGGGAAATTATAGAGATGCCCCAACCAATACATCTTTCAAGGAATTAACCAATTTATGAGCTACATTATCCCAATCGAAGTGATCCCCTTTCTTAAGAATGTGAATGAATCCTTTGGTCAACTCAGCATAATTCAAGATGAACTGTTGTAGGAAGTTAGATTTCCCTTGAGGTCATTGTAACTGAACAAGTGAAGAAGGTGCAAGCAAGTCGATGATTTCCTTTAGTTTAAGAGGATCAATACAAATTCCATATTTTGAAATAAAAAAACTGAGACGCTGACCATAAACAACACATAATACAAATTTGTGTGCATGATATGTTGAGTATCATAAAAATCATAATACATGACACATTGAAATGTGGCCCCAACATTCTACAGAAAAAATGTGATTTTTGGTAGGAAAATATACCCCAACAACAAATAAATGTAGTCTTAGGTTGATCCGCTAGGAGAATGTTGTTTTGATTATATCTAGAGAAACCATTCATGAATGAATAGATTTCACAATCAAAACAATCATCAACAATCTAGTTGATGAAAGGGGTTGGGTAATTTTCCTTTGGACAAGCCTGATTCACATCCCAATAATCAATGCATACATGGATTGTCCCATGTTCCTTCATGATAAGAATGATACTCAGTACCCAATCAGTGAGAGGAACGAGGTATATGAAACAAGATTGAAAGAGTTTTTCAACTTCACTCTTAATTGCGTAGCCCTCTTTGTATGGATCAAATGGAGGTGTTACCAGAATGGTTTAGCATCAAGATACATTTTAATGTAGTGCACTACAGTAGTTGGGTTGATATCTAAAATTTCCTCAAACTTACACCAAAATACATCACGAAAATTCAAAAATAGGGATTTATAGGTTTCAATATCAGATGGAAAGAAGGACACACAAATGTATGCATTTTCGAAAATAATTAGTTTAATAGAGATAACAAGAGGTATCATCTCTTTGATATTTGATATATTCTTCTAAAAAATTTTCTTCCTGGATAGAAAGAAAACTTGTAAAAGACTCAACAAAATTGGGTAGATACACAACATTGAGATTATTCTCAATGGAATATGGTAAGGATGAACAATGGTGATGATCATCACACGATGCATCATCTAGCATCATGATCTCCATGATTCTCTCATAAATAGAGAATACATGAGATAATGGATCACAACACTTTCCCTAATCCAATGATCGATCAACCCAATTGATTGAGGGGAAGGTATGAGCCACACAATATGAAGAGATAACTTCTTAAATGAGTTCAATAGGGGTAAGTGGCATTCGGTCACCTAAAATATGGATGCTAGTTTCATCTGGTATAATCCATGGACCAATATTTAAAGTAGAAGATGATATCATGTTGATTTAAGAAACCAAAGGTGAGTTGCTAGGAATATGAAGAGGACGAAGCGAAAAGGTTCCCATCAGCAAGGAATCCTTTAACAATCCAACCTTGACATGTTGATAAGAATGTATAGTTTCCCCTACAAGTTGGACACTTCCAGTAACATGAGAAATGTGTATGGAAGGTGGTAGACAAGGAACTAAGATAATGAAATGAAGCTCTAGGTAAATCAATGTACCATTTAGCTACAAAACCTATAAGAGTATATTGGAAAATATGTAATCATATAGAATATTGATTAAGGGAGTTCGAAGAACACCACAGTGATACATCATGACATGGGTTGATGGTTCTTCTTTGGGATTCCCATTGAATTTTGGGATATCGGATGGAAATTTCATTGGAATTGTAGGTCACCAAAGTGAATTAATGATGGTATCACTGGTAAGACAAGTGAAATATGGGAATTGAAGAGTTTCCACAAACGTAATGACCAATTAAAATCTAGTGGAGGATAGCCTAGATAAGAAGGAATCATGTGACAAACAGGTATTTGAATTCTTGGATAAGGTTCTAATAAAGAGGAACTTGGGCACCATAATAAAGAGGATTTTGGTAACCAACATATGTTTAATCTTGCTGACTAGCAGTAGGATAGCCCTGTAAAGGTTGGAATGGTTGGGTTTGGATATGTTAGCCTTGAAAGGGCACTTGAGGAACACCTTGATAAGGTCTATACTATTTCTCCATGGGATTTTGCATCATCCTGACATAAGGTGGGTTCAATTTGGGTTGTGCCATACTATACATGTTATGTCCTACAGGAATTTGAGGAATTCATTGTCCAGCTAGTTGAGATTGTAAGGTATCTTGTAAAGGTTGGTTAAGTAGAACCTGAGGGGTACTAGATACTGACGGAATAGGTTGGGATGCAATGATAGCCTGTGAAGGTTGACTTACATGTATTCAAATTTTTTGAGGTGTAGATGGATGGGTACGAATTTGAGATGAAGACAAAAAATGTTTAGGATTCAACAATAGTTTCCTAAAATGAACGAGGTTGAACAAGAAAAGTATTTCTCCAAACACTTGAAGTAATCGTAAGATAAGGAGGATTATTTCAAGGGTGATTACCAATTTGAGGTATACCAACAAAATTTCCCCCCCTACAATAGGAGGAGGGGATGATGGAGGAAACTTCAATCCATATGGACGTAACTAAAGATAAGGAGAGTTAGGATGTTGAAGATAATCTTACCCACTAACATAAGGGTCATCCTATTGTTCAATAATAGGCGTAGGCCAAGGAGGGACAAGGTTATATAGCATTCATAAGGAAGTGCCAAATGGAATGCCCAAAATCGATAACATGGCAAAAGCACAAGGACTAGAAGTTGCATCAAAGAAGGTACTAGATAAATATTGATAACCAGGTGGGATGGACAGGCCACCATATGGATGTTCCTCTGGTGATGTTGCAAACATGAATGAGGAAAACAAAATTGATGTCACAACCATAGTGGTAAACACGAGTTGGGAGATAAAATTGGATCTAGTCATGGTTAACAATCACAATGAATATTGCTGCGAGAAATCCGCAAGTGAGTCTAAAGAATCAAGTAAATCAGTTCTTGTAGCAGTCTAAAGACTAGGAAGAGGATCAGTGTGATAAAAATGGAGTCCACTCCAATGAACAAAAGTAGATGGACAAGGCTCTTCTGATGGGATCTCTTCAATACTCACAAGTCTACATGGAAGTGGTTCATCATCAGGTTGAAGATATATAGGTTGAGATTCTGTTTGAGACAAAGGAAGAGAGGGGGTAGGATGTAAAGTAAAAGGTGAATATGGATGAGGTTCCTCAGGCTCAAAAACATGAGGATGTGTAGTATCTGACTTAGGAAAGTAAAGTTAAATAACCTTAGGCAATAATGTTTCAAGAGCTTCTACATCGATTGTGTGAGAGTCACCGTCAAACGTAGAGGTGATATCAGGCTCATTACTCAAAGGGAAAGATGATTATGGTTGATCAGATTCAGGATGAGTACTAGAAGTAGTTCTTGAATTTCTTGGTATGGTAGTTTTCATCATCTTATGCTTCTAACGATGACAAGGAGTAGGATTTGGTCAAAGTGGAGGCTTCTTTTACATTCTACATGAATGATGGAGTGGGGAAAATTTCTCTTCCACATTGAATAATAAATTTTAGAAATGAACACAAAAATAAATAAGAAAGAGCATAAACTAGGCATAAAATATTTCCAAGCAACCTTGGACTGCAATAGACACCTTAGAAAAGAAGGGACATAACATACATGTAGGATATCTCCCCAAACGTTGTGTGCTATGTATCATGGTACACAAGTAAACCAACTGAGTTACCTATGGCGAGGATAGAAACCTATAGGGGACTTCCAAAATATACTTGATGGCACTTTGAAGCATAGTCCATAGTAGAGTTATCTAATGCATAACAGTTTCAGTGTGAGTGTTCCCATATACTTTATGTGTGTGGTGCCATTGAATATATAACCCAAAGGTCTGCAGAGAATGATCCTATACTCTCACGTACGTGGAATTATATTTCACCTCTAGGATACAACATTGGAACACAATGAAAAATCTTACATTTAACAATTCTAAAACATGTCTCTAGCTTAGACCTATAAATGTTTGTGTTAATGTTACAAATTCTCCTTAGGTTGATTCAATAAATTTTACTATTTATCTTCAATTAAGTTTTAGTTTTAGGGCTCACTGCGAATGTCACCTAAATATCCTAAAATGAAAACTAGCACGAGGAAATGGAATATTTCTCATCCATTGAAAATTTATCTACGGAAGGGAAGAGACAAAGAGTATGCAAAAAACAATCTAAAAAATGTAATTCATGTTTCAATGCATTGTTTCTATTTAAATGCACACACAAAGATTTAAAAGCCAATGCAAATATTTTTCTTTTCAAGACACTTAATTTTTTAATGTGAAGAAAACTAAGATGAAAAGTCTAATCACTGATTCAAACACAATTTTTAGAATGATGATTAGAACACCAATTCATCTAAGCACTCAATGATAAAAAAATCAATTTTCAAACAATTTAAGGATAATAATAAAGGAAATCTTCAAACAATTCCTTACCAAAGGTATTAAAGAAAAAGAATGCCAAACGGAGGCTCAAGAGGGACTACAAGGCACTTAGAAAGTCAAGGAAGAGAAGATGAAATCAAGGTTGGATTAGAGAGAAAATCAAGGAAAAGACAAAATTTTGTATGAACATGGACCAACATAGGTATAAAGGAGGCATTGGTGTTATTAAATGGAAGCATATAAAAGGCTCGGTTTGGGTGCAATTCTCTACCAGAGGACCAAAGGGTGCGTTGGTCAAGGGATGCAAAGTTTCGGCACATGGATTACAATTGAGACTTAATGAAAGGCCTTCCTAGGTTTTTTATTGACTAGATGACATAGTAAAGGTCTAGAGAAGAGGTAAGATAAGCACAATGGACAAAGAAATCACCAAGGGAGTAAACCATTCCCCAATATGGTTTCCAATTTGTTACGTAGAATCTAGAACTATGGGTCTAGTATTATGTTCCTCATACCTGGGGGTTTGACCTAGAACTGCAAAAAGGAAAATGCATTAATGCTTTCCTTAAAGTAAATAGATAACGAGATTAAGCCTACCTGGAATATGTCATATTATTTTCTCCTTCTTTGGCTTGAATGCTCCAATCCTAGCTTCGATCACTATTACTATAACCTACATAGTGAGATGACACAAGGAAAGGATCCATGGAATCTATGGAAAATCATCTAATCACTTTATTCAATAGATCAACATGGTATTTAAATACATGAAACCATAACATCATTTATAGGAAAACAAAGAACTCTTTGTATTAATAGAAATGGAGCAAGTTACAACCAAAAATAGGTGTCGATCCTATAAAATATTTCCTCCAAGTTGACTTTTCCTTTCATTGTCGCAAAGTGAAACTATAGTCACCCTAATGCATGGAAGGATATATCTCACATCAACAACATGATAGTAGAATCATTCTCCATAATCTAACCCCTTTAATATGGATGGCAGTAAATATATTAGTGAAGGAGGTAGTTCATGAATTATTATCCCTTTATTAATCTAAGCTTGAGATCCACTCTTTATGGGAGGATGAGCTCAAGGCATAAGGGATGAAAAATCCAAGGTAGGATATGATAGGATAGGATTCTAAGACTTTTGTCTTAGGTAAATGGTTACAACAGATCGTAGAAGATTTTGGAAGAAGAGGCTTCAAGATTCTCTCTCCTCTTCTCAAATTTCTAGAACCAATGAAAGTGCACAATGGAGCAACCTGTAGGTGATCAATGCTGGTTGAGGCAGAGAAACATGGTAATCAACAATGTCCATATTGGGGCCAAAGAGTGTTGGTCCTTAAAATGCCTGAAACAAGGTGTTCTCAGGAAGAAACATTTGGATTAGAGTGAGTCATGCTTAGGGCTTTGTGTAAGCATGATGAAAAGGAGGTCAAAGGACGTCAGTTAATCTAGTTGAAGGCCTATTAACCATACATGAAAAAATGGCTTATAAAACTAGATTCGGGCTTTCTCGCCATCTCTATTTTCACTCCTAGTGTAGAAATGTTTGGCTTTGTCAATGTTAGAATATGCACACCTAAAACATTCATGCAGTGCATAATGTCAATCCTCGAAGTTTGAAAAACAATTACCAAATTGGTGGAAATATCACTCTCCATTCTTACAGGGTTTTTCAATTTATAAAAACATCAGTTTCGTTCAAGGTATCCCTACAAAGAAATACTGAGAGTTTTCTCATGACTGTTAGGACTCCATATTGTCTACTTTTGACCTTACATTTTGTCATGATGTTACCCTCTTTAGCCCATAAGTTGAAACCCTTGATAGAATTTGACCTAATTATTCCAAAGGTAAGAAGTAACTCTCCTCATTGCTATATGTTTAATTATTCAACACATATTCATGTTATCTTTATAATTAATCTTTGGAAGTTGAATAAGTCATTGACAATTGTCAAAACTGTTCAAAGTCTGCAAAATTATAATTCACAGTTGCTGCAACACCAGAAACAACAACTGTGCAGTTGTTGCAACACTAGAAACAACAACTAACTAAAGCGGGTAAAACCTCATGGTGAAATGGCTGAAACAACAATTGTCTAGCGGAGTAGTAACTGTCTGAAGCTGGCAGAACTATACTTTGCGGATGTTGACACAGCACGATCAGCAACTATCTAAAACTGGCAAAACACAGTCGCAGATGCTGGAACACCAGGAACAACACGAGAAATTCAAGGGAATAGTTGAGATTTACCAAATTGACAACAATGACGAATCATCCAAGGATAGTACGAGGATCTCAAGGAGATGGTTGAGGTGTACGAGCTGTGCAAATAGCAAAAAGATCCGATTAACGAAGGATGATAAAGTTACACACTATTGTAACAGCATGCTGTAACAGGAATGGATTTCCTATTTTTTTGTACAAAAGGGTCCAACTAAATGAATAACAACAATCTATTGTAATAGATGTCTCCTCTATAAAGAGGAGACATCTACATTAGAGGAGAGAGCTAGTTGTAACGAAAGTATTGTAGTGCAAAGCAAGTTTGGATCCTTATTGTAATTTGACATTTTGGCAGATGAATAAAGCACTGTTCTGAGCATTTAACTTAGCATCTGTGTTTCGGGGAATCTTGTGAGAGGGACAGGGCCCACCTTCTTCACAAGATTCACCCATTTCTTTTCTGTTGAGTGTGTGTGTAATTTATGTGTATCTCTAGCCTTGCTTCCGATATTTCCCTTTTGTTGATACTCTGTTTTCTTAATCAATTGGCGCTGTGAAAGATTGTGTCACCGATGATTAGGATTTTCAGTGTGAATTGGCAATTTGGCTACAGGGGCAGGTGCTGAACATCCTTACTCTGAGGATAGGGTCCTGGTCCTCTGTTACAATACAACCATCATTTCTTTCTCCAGATTTGTTACCTTTAGTTAACTGTTTTCATTTTATTGCTGCAATAGATCAAAGTTGCTGTAACACAGAGTAAGGGTTTGATTACAAGTAGATTTGTTTATACTACAGCCTTTAATGCTTTTATAATTGACTTCATACAGTACGAAGTCACCTTTGAAACAAAAGGACTTTCCTGGGTTAACAATTTAATGTGGTACTCAACTGTTTAATTAATAAACAATTCGAGCGACCAACATTTTGGCGCTATTTCCAGGGAAGGCAACTAGAGATTTTAAAGGCATTAATGATTTTCCTTTAGAATAACAGGTGCATGAGAGGACGCAGGAAAGCTAACTTTACAGGCAGCAAAGGCATAGGAGGAAGAAGAAAAACTTTCATTGACGAGATCATTTCAAAAGCCGACACATCGTAAAGGACAAGTTCCCGAAGGCCTCAGATCCAACATTCCTCCCAAACAAATCACCAGACGGAGGAAGTAATAGGACCTGAAACGAAGCTGGAAACACTAGAGCACGTTGAGGAACCGGTAGAAAAACTTGCAGAAGCAGAAGATACTGAAGATAGAGCAAGCGATTCAGGAAAAAGACCAATGGAGGATAACAGAGCGGAAGGAAGGGGAGAAAACTCACTCTCCACCTTGAAGTTTCCTATTGGGGATCTCCCAAGAGGAAGAATACCTATAAAGAACATTCCACCTGCGCACTACCTAATTTTCATGGGTTATCCTCTAAAGACCCTGATGAGTTCCTCTTTGAATTTGATATACTATGTAGGAGTTATGATTATGTAACTCCTGCTCAGAAATTAAAACTGTTTCCAGCAACATTGAAAGGGAATGCGTTAAGGTGGTTTATGAGCTTAGGAGCTTAGGTAATCACTACTTGGGATCAGATGAAAGAAATTATTTTGGCCAAATATCAAGATTATTGCTGAACAAGAGAAAGGAAGGAAGAATTGTTTAAAATGGTTCAGAAGGAGGATGAGAATCTCGAGGACTTTGTAGAGAGACTGCAGTATAATCTGCAGCAATCTGATCGTCCGACTATGAGTAAGGATATTTTGAAGATAACACCGCTAAAAGGGGTACGAGATGACTGCTTGGACATGCTGAATATGCTTGGAAAAGGGGATATTTCTAAAGAACCATTTGATGAGATTGTCAACTTATGTATGAGATGTTTAAGAGGAGCAGCAAGCAGACCAAAAAGTAGGGATAGTATATACTCAAGAGTCCAAAAATCAGCAAGTAGAGGAGCAACATGAGCCGAAATAGGTAACTTGCTTGAAGAATTTAAAACTGAAATGTTAAGCTCTTTTGCTTCACAAATTGATGCCTTGCAGGTTAAAAAGAAGTAGGCAGAAGCAGACGTTGCTCTGGCTATTTTCTGTTCTAAATGCAGCGAGAAGCATCCACTGAGGGAATGCCCATTGGATAGGGTACCAATTTGTACTATTTGTGAAAAGGACCATGAGACGCAACAATGCCCTTCTTTGCCAGGAATAAAGGCAGCACTGTAATCAACTGAAGAAGAGGTTGAAGCAGTGTACCTGATGACACAGAGGAGGCAATGGCAACCACGAAGACAAGGTATGAATTCTAACACATCATTTAGTCGTTGGAGTAATCACTCTCCTTTTCAAACAAATTAGTCACCCATGAATCAAATGTAATACCCACCCTTTAATCCAATGCATTTTTCGCCTATGCAGCAACCAAATCCTCCTTTTACCAATCCCACCATCTGGAATCCTTGGACTCTACAGCAACCTTATTTCAATCAATGGAACCCAAACTGGATAGCCCAACAAATTCTATTTCCCCAGCACCAACAATCTCTTTCCTTACCGTCTAACGCTCCACCGAATAACCAGACAATCAGACCCTAGCTGCCTGTACAACCTAACCCCAACCCGAATAATAATAAAGCTCTGTAGGTAATTGATATTCAAAATCAACCTGTTTCCCCTATGCAATGCAATGATATCCATCTATGTTCTGGGAGAATAGTTGAACCCATCATTGATGATATTACTGACTCTGAAAAAGAGGAAACTAGAAAAGAAAAGTCATAACAACAATGTTGAAATAGTTGAATCGTCTTCTAACAAGATTGCTCAAACAACAGAGCTGCCCTTCCCTGAACGTCTGGCTTTTACGAAAACATTTGAGCCACCTGATTTTAACCTTTTAGGAGAACTACAGAATTTATATGTCAAAATTCTGCTATTGTGGGCACAGAGAGATGTTCCTATTTATGCTAGATCTGTTAGGGATATCTGTATTAAAAATCCCGGAAGAAAAGCTAAGGAACCCCTCACAGTCCATGTGATGGGAGAATTGACTGCTTTGATGATAGAAAAAGACCCCCCTGTGAAATATGGTGACCCTGGTCACCCTACAGTAACAGTTCAGGTTGGTAAAAACTTTGTCTCTAAAGTTCTAGCAGATCTGGGTGCTGCAATAAACATTATGACACTTGAAACAACACAATTACTGCAGTTAAAAAATTTAATTAGGGAAACCCCAACCATTCTAGAGCTGGCAGACCGCTCTACAATTAAACCTGAAGGAGTCATTGAAGACCTGGTAATTTCCGTAGAATCTTGGAATTACCTAGTCGATTTTGTTGTGTTACAAACTAAAACAAAGTTGGGGGGTCATCCACTGATTTTAGGAAGACCTTGGCTGGCTACAGCAGATGCCTTCATCAGCTGTAGATCTGGATCAATGACAATCTCTAATGGGCAAGAAACCAAACAACTTACTCTTTATCCTCATGCCACACCCATGATTAATAATGACAATTCTGTATTGTTAGATTACGAGGATGAGGAAACCCAACCTATTTTAACTGTCGGACAAGCTTTAACTTTCAAAGACTCAACCGAAGATGAATTAATTACCAACTTTATTTTTGAACCTTCTTTGGTCAGTCTAGAAATACATAATCACTTCACTGCAATCTTGGAATCTGAATCCCAGCAGAACCTTAAAACTGAAAATCTACCTCAGACATTAGCTGGCAACTCCTCCAAAAGTATAACAGTAGAAATCGAGCCGGGAAAAACATTAAATATAAATCCTAACCTAACAGATGATGAAAAGAAGTAGTTAATGAAGCCACTCCGTGAAAATAAAGAAGCATTCGCATGGGATTACACAGATATGAAGGGGATTTCTCCTGAACTATGCACCCACTGCATTTATATCAAAGAAGGATCCCACCCAGTCTGTCAACCCCAATGACGGATGAATCCCAATTTAAGGGAAATTGTGAATGAAGAACTTCAAAAATTGTTGAATGTAGGATTTATATATCCTATATCTCATAGTGAATGGGTTTCTCCACTAGTAATTGTACCCAAGAAAAATGGGAAATGGAGAGTATGTGTGGATTATAGAGCTCTAAATAAAGCCACCCAGAAAGACCATTTCCCTTTACCATTCATTGAGCAGGTATTAGATAACTTGGCAGGTAAGAAATTCTTTTTTCTTTTGGATGAATTTAGCGGATATAATCAGATCAAGTTTGCACCCCAAGATCAGGACAAGACCACTTTCACTAGCCCATGGGGGACCTTTGCCTATAGGGTTCTTCCATTTGGGCTATGTAATGCCCCAACAACATTTCAAAGAGTAGTGATAGAGATTTTTTCTAATATGCTAAATGATTCCTTAGAAATATTTATGGATGCCTTTACTCCTTATGGCACGACTTTTGAGGATGCATTATAGAACCTTGAAAAAGTACTTAAGCGATGTATAGAAGCACACCTTGCCTTAAGTACTGAAAGATGCCATATGATGATGAAACAAGGTATTGTATTGGGTCACTTCGTCTCATTCCTAGGAATTCAAGTCGATCCAGCTAAAATACAGGGAATTCAGACTCTCCCTATCCCCAAAACAGAAACTGATGTGATAAGCTTCTTAGGACATGCTGGATATTATAGAAGATTTATCAGGAATTTTTCTAAAATAGCTTCTCCTCTATTTGTGCTACTAACGAAAAATGTTGAATTTAAGTGGACTGATGACTGTGAAAAAGGATTTAATCAACTTAAACATCAGCTTTCTACAACTCCCATTTTGAGAGGATCTAATTGGGCACTCCCCTTTCATATATCCTCTGATGCCTAAGATACTGCAATTGGAGTTGTCTTTGGACAAGAAGAAAACAGTCTTCCCTATGCTATTTATTTTATTAGTAAAAATATGACCCCCGTTGAACTTAATTATACAGTTACTGAGAAGGAATTTCTAGCAGTGATTTATGCTATCATTAAGTTTCGAAATTATATTACTGGTTACACTACTTTTGTGCATATTGACCACTCGGCCATTAAATACTTAATGAACAAATCAGTGGCAAATGCTCGAGTTACCAGATGGTTATTGTTATTACAAGAATTTGATATCACAATTGTAGATTGACCAGGAAAAGAGAATGTAGTTGTTGATTTCCTTTCTCGGTTAAAAACTAATGAAAATATTCCAGTAGATGATTCTTTTCCTGAAGAGTATTTATTTGTAGTATCTGCTCACTCACCTTGGTATGCAGACATTGCCAACTATTTAGTTGCAGGGAAACTACCATCACACCTATCGCATAGAGAAAAAAGGAAAATCATTCAGCAAAGTGCTAGGTACAGCTGGATAAGCAGGTGTCTCTTTCACATAGGACTTGATTAGGAGATCTGGAGATGCAATGGTGAAGATCAAATTTATGATGTATTGAACTGCCACAATGGCACTTGTGGAGGGCGTTTTGTAGATAAAAGAAAAGCACACAAGGTTCTCTCACTCTTCAAGGATGCAAGGAAATATGTTAGGGCCTGCAATAGCTGTCAAAGAATGGGTCAGCCTAATCACAGGGATGAAATGCCACTCAATCCCCAGGTAATTCTTGAACCTTTTGAAAGATGGGCACTAGATTTTATAGGTCCCATTAACCCTCCATCCAATCAAAAAGTTTATATACTAGTGTGCACGGATTATATGACTAAGTTGGTAGAAGCTAAGGCACTCCTCAAGGCTAATGGAGAATCAGTACTAACATTTTTATTTGAAGAGATCTTTGTTAGGTTTGGATTACCTAGGGAACTAGTCACTGATGGGGGACCTCCTTTTAACTCTCATGGCTTCAAAGATACACTTCAGAGATACCATATTAAGCATAAAATGACTACACCTTATCACCGCCAGGCAAATGGGTAGGTGGAAAGCACCAATAAAGTCATAGAAGCCATTTTGACAAAAACAATAAAGGAAAATAGGAGGGACTGGTTTCAAAAGTTGCCTGAAGCACTATGGGCTTATAGAACTACTTGGAGGAATACTACGGGCTTTTCACCTTATGAATTAGTTTTTGGTAAAATTGTTCTTTTCCCTGTGGAGTTTGAAATCAAAACCTTAAGGATTGTTTTAGCTGTTAACCTTGACTTGACTGATGCATAGACAGCCAAGTTGCAGCAGCTTCAGGAATTGGATGAGAAGAGGTTGGATGCCATCCATCAAACAACCATGATCCAGCAACAAAGAACCAAGTGGCATGACAAAACCATTAAGCAAAAGCAGTTCCAGAAAGGTAATTGGGGTTTACTATATGACTTCGTTTTGAAAATTTTCAAGGTAAATTAAGAACAAGGTGGCTAGGACCAGGGAAAATTTTAAGAACCCCCCCTAAATTTACATGTATAATAAATGGGCGAATCTCCATGGTATATAGGAAAAATGGAAGGCGATTTTATCAATAGTATGATATGTATATATAATTTTTTGACGAATCTCTCACCAGACATGGCGAATATTTTACTCAATTATAAAATCTTGTGTTTATTGAATACACAAATGAAATCATTGTATTTCTTTAAAATATCTTTTGATATCAAAATTACCGAAATTACATATCGATAACCTAGTGGGTGTAAGATAAAATTCACGCGTGCCGTTCACAGAAAGCGTGAGAGAAGCCTAATAATATATATAAAACCAAGAAAAAATCAAATTCATCACTTCTATGGAGCTCATAACCACCCTGCCAATACACAAGTATGTTCCTATTTGCAATTAGAAAAATTACCCAAATTACAATATTTTACTCCACTTCTAGGGACCTCGTAACCACCCTGCCAATACACAAGTATGTTCCCATTTGCAATTAGAAAAATTACCCAAATTACAATCTCTTTACTCCAACATATGTTGGAAAGTTATAGAAGGTTGACTAGTGCAATCAATCCATTCCTTTTAACCCTGGATTTGTTTCAGTTTAAAACAAAAGTATACAAATATACTTGTCCAATGTCTATGCTTTAACCATTCACCTTAAGATGTTTTTACAATATAATTTCCTAAGTCTATTTAATATCTTCATTATCATAAAAACCAATGTATATCCATCTTAACTCCACATCTACCACTCTTAGGGGGATGAAATTTATTTATCCCTCTGAGCACTTGGTAGACCTAGAATTAAGATGGATCTAAGATAGAATTTCCCCTTTAAATAGTCTATGCTCACATGAATACCATGGGTCAATACCATGGATTAACATAAACTTGGAGCTTAAAAATTACTATTAGTAATTTATAAAAATTAATAAAATTAATAGTTGGCTTTTATTTTATTTTTATTTTAACCAAGCTAAAATGCTTAACATACATTAAATTACAACATCCATTTTTACTCTTCATCGGACCAAATATTTTTTCACTCTATGCTAGTTTGCATATCATGATATTTGATACCTCTCGGGGGTTAGTAGATCCAGAGTAAAGATGGATCTATCCTGGTTTAATTCCCCCATTTAAATAGGCTACATTCGAAGTGAATACCATGGGTCAATACCATGTGCCATTTTGGTGAATACGATGGGTCAATACCATGTGCCATTTTTATTTTTATTAATACTAATATTAGGGTTAATAATGTTTTTTTGCATGGTATTAATATAAAAACATTAAAAAAAAAAATTATTTGTTTACCATACCTCTCGTTTATTTATACTTTTATTAATTTACTATACCATTCATAAATACAAGGTGACTTATGGAGTAAATATAAAAAAATGTTTTATTTGTTTACCATACCTCTCACTTATTTATATTTTTATTAATTCACCATACCTCTTTTATAATTACAAATATGGTATTTGGCCCATAGGATTCACTTAAATAAAACCTCTTTCTTGAGCCTCCATAAATAGAACGAGGGTTATGGACTAAATATAAAAAGAGGTTTTATTTATTTACCATGCGTCTAGTTTAATTATATTTTTATTTATTTACCATACTATATTTTTATTTATTTACCATACCTTTTGAGTAAGTATAAAAAGACATTTTATTTATTTACCATAGCTCCGCTTTACTTATATTTTTATTTCTTTACACCCTTGCATGTATATAAGGTGACTTATGGAGTAAATATAAAAAATGCTTTATTTATTTATCATACCTCTCATTTATTTATATTTTTATTAATTCACCATACCTCTTTTATAAATATGGTATTTGAGCCTTTGGCCCATAGGATTCACTTAAATAAAACCTATTCTTGAAAATGGGCGAATGGAAGGTTGTAACTCCTAATTTCAAGGGCTAAATTTACCTTTTTTACCCTCTCCCTTAAAATAAGGTGGGCTATTTGAGGTGATTTGTAAAAATGTACTATGATACAAAATATTCGCCAACTAAAAATTTAAAACCCCTTAATTTCACCAAAGGGCGAAGATTCGCCCCTAAAATCACCCCTAGCTAGGACCTTATGAAGTAGATGTTGTTTTTCCAAATGGAACAGTCAGACTCTTAACGATTGATGATAGTAGAACACCATTATTAGTGAATGTGTATCGACTCCATTTGTATCAACGACCTGTTTCTAAAGAGGATTTCAAAGCTACTTGCATGGCAGACATACATTATGTTATTTTGGGGGAACCTGCTGTCCCTCAAGGCACTTAAAGTTTTGTTTATTTGTTTATTTTTAGATTAGATTTCTCAACTAATAATCTCTCCCAAGGGTTGCCATGTTACAATTAATTATTTTGCAGATCTTAGTTTCGGAGGGTGGCTGAGAATAAAAACTCCAAAAGAATCATTTTGCAGCTTGGGAACATCTTTCAGACCATAAATCAGTCTTTCATTAAGTCTCGTTGCTGCAACACCAAGTCCTGTTGCTGCAACACCACTTGCCATTGCTGCAACACCAAGTCACGTTGCTGCAACACCACTTCCTGTTGCTACAACACCACTTCCCGTTGCTGCAACACCAAGTCCCCTTGCTGCAACACCACTTCCGGTTGCTGCAACACCACTTCCTGTTGCTACAACACCACTTCCTGTTGCTACAACACCACTTCCCCGTTGCCGCAACACCACTTCCCGCTGCTGCAGCACCAACTCCTGTTACTGCAACATCACTTCTCGATGTTGTAACACCAGTTTCAGTGCTTAATGAATTATTATCTTGATGGAATATATTATTCTTCATTAAAGGAACCAGCCATGCACTCTGATAATTACACTTCTTCACTACTACTTCCTGTGAGTAATAAAAATCACCCATATTTTCACGCTTGTAGACCCTTTGTAATCATTATTGATCCAGCAGAAGACAAGATAAGACTTTTTGGCACGCAAATAAAGGTAAAAGTAAAGGTACGCATGTTTAAGTGTGGTAATTAAATTATAGTTAATGTGGAGATGTTGATATGACTGCCGAAATCATTTTACTACCAATCAGATCATTCAGCTGTAGATTTGGGGGGATTACCAAAACATTGTAATTATTGCATAGCACGTCAATCACCGCCATCCTTAGTCCTCGCAGTAACATCTAAAAGTCACCTCGCCGTGTCATATCCTCATTTGTAACGGTTTACTCTGTCTCAAACTCGACAACTCGGCTCTGCATTGTGTATTTTCGCTGGATCAACAGTTATGGCGGGAAATCTGATTACACATGAACCTGGCACAACAGCACTACTGGAACTTTACCCAGAGGCTTACCAAATTTTCCTACAAGCAGGATGCGTTGACTATTTTAGAAAACTTCCGGATTTCAATACACAACAAGTTTTGGAGTTCGCATGCAACTTAAGAGAAGGATTTTCCATTGTCCAGGGAGTGAAAATTCTAGTAACAGAAGAAGATGTAGCCCAAGTTTCCGAGTTACCAACCAATGGCACGCGCTGGTTTAGTAGAAAACATCTTATTCTGAATGAGAAGCAATATTTTCTCCTACCAGGCGAGCATGTGGAAGCCAAAGGTAGAGGCGTCGCACTTCAGTCACTACCCCCAGGATGGCCAAAAGTTGCGGAGTTCGTTAAGCAATATTTTACTCGTGAAGGTCGTTACTAGGTAATTTACCAACATGACTTCGTTTTGCTAAATCATTTGAGGCATGGTCAGTTAATAAACATGCCCTATTATCTATTGGGTTGTCTAAAAAATATGTCACATTATACTGTAAAAGCGAAGCATCCGCTCCTTTCCCTGAAACATCATCGCTTAGCCCAACTCCTAATAAATAGAGGCTTTGCTCTAAACCACCCAACCCCCCCCCCCCCCCCCCATTAATTCTCCCCAACAAATAGAAGAAAATTCTCAACTGGCAGAGGAAATTCCCCAACAACCAGAGAAAATACCCCAGGAAATTCCCCAACAACCAGAGCAAATGTCCCAGGAAATTCTCCAACAATTAGCAGTAGAAACACCCCTGCAAAGGACGCCATCCCCCAATGAAGCTCAAACATCCACCCATATGCTTCATATCTCCACTGAGGACTCCGATGATAATACCCCCAACATCTTTCTTAAAAGAAAAAAGCAGCGGAAAACTGAAACTCCACCAAAAAGGAGAAGAACTGGGGCTTCAGTCAAAGTAGCTGCTATTCCTGATAGTTCCCCCATTCTGAAGGAAAGTGGCCGAAAAAGAAAAATTACTGATTTTCCTGCTTCTTACCGAGGCAACAAACATGGTCATCTATAGCAATTAAACCCACCAGCCCTAGTATCCCGAGTTCATCACCCATCACCCTAAGACCCCGCATTCCAACCATTCCTGAGCATTTCCTTTCCTCACCTTCTGGGGTTGAGATGCAGAGTGTTGACAGTTTTGTGACATTATTTTCTGAGGCAGCTGTTACACAAGAACCAACTACCAAAAAATCCAAAGTAGACACCCAAGGTGATATTGGTCGAGTGGTTGTTACACAAGAACCAGCCACTGACCCAACAGGTGAAACACAAGAACCACCTGTTGCGGATGCAAATGATCGAGTGGATGTGGAACAACCATCCCTCCGTCCACTAGAACCTGCAGGTACACAAGCTCTGCCTACCATAGCCTCCCTGTAGGAAGAAATTGAGTTTCTAAAATCCAAAATTAAGGATTATCAGCAGGAGATAATGATGGTTAAAGAAGCCTATCAGAATGAATACAATCTCCACATCCTAGCATGGGTAGCGTCTGTAATAGAAAAGAGTCAATACAATGACTATATGTGCAATGAGTGTGGTGAGATTTACACTCGAGCAGGATATAAGATAGTCCAGGTTCCAATGACTGAAGCTAATCCAAAGCCTTCTGCTGTTGTAGTCAAAACATAACAACCTGCTGTCACACAAGAACCAACAGGTTCTTCAAGAGTTGCAGAAGAAGAAACAGAACAACCCGCTGTCACATAAGAACCAGCAGGTTCTCCAAGGGTTGCAGAAGAAGAAACAGAGCAACCTGCTGTTACACAAGAACCTGCAGGTTTTTCAAGAATTTTAGAGGAGGACATATAGCCACCCCGGGCCACCCAAACTAATAGAGAACAAAAATCTTTTTCTGATGTGTATACACAGATTGAACCCCCCTTTGTCAGCAATGCTCACACTGAGACCTCTAGTTTTCAACAACTAAAGGACACATGGAGTACAGAATATGAGCTTTCACAAGGGAAGGCATTCCAGCAACAAAAGTCAATTTGGTTCAGCCATGCATACAAAAATTGGGATGCAGTTGAATAGTCTCGAGCTCAACATAAAGAAAATAAGGAATTAAAAGCTAGGCTGTCCTACATCTTTGATTTGGTCCAGAGGGTACTAGCTATAAGAAAACCCACTTTCAATTATGCACTATTTTTGAGATAACGCTTAGCGTTTTTACAAATAAAGGCAATCAGAGATGGAAGACCCTACCAAGTTGCTACACGTGATCAATTTATTGAAACATTCATAGAAGCACCAAATAATGATCAAAACTTGCTCTGTGAACTCTATCTTCACAATGAGGCCATGCCTAAAGATAGAGTGACGAATATACTCCAAATTGTTGGTGATATCGAAATAAGAGCCTTCATCTCTTTCCTAGCCAATCAACTTATTTCGAATAATGCCTTTATGTCAGCAACACACAACAAGCAGAACTGCCTTCTCTGGATTCGAAATGAACCACAGAATGCAACCACGTTCATTGCACAACATCAGCAAAATTTGAGTAATCCAGATATGGTTGATCACATGAGGAAATTACAAGCAGCAGTCTTGCAGGACTGCCAACATTATCTGAAAACAAAGGGAGCGCTGGCCATCAAAGCAAGCAATTTATTTTGGGAACATTGTTCAAAAGAGAGGCGGGAATATCATCCTTACAATCCTCTCAATCTTCAGGTAGCAATTTCACGCATACCTTATTATGTCAAATGTATGGAAGAGTGTGGTGAAAGGTGGATTGGTTACCGTTTTCATTTCCCTCTCTTGTGGTTACCTGGTCAGCAATATAAGGCTCATTATAAACTAACCAAAAATGAGGAGGTGACAGCATGGCAGGAATTACAGAGTGTCGATGGGTTTAGAAATAGGTCTGATAACACCTTCTTTAGCTATTGTATCAGCAAGTTACACTCTTCATCACAGTATTCCGAATCAGATTTAGAGTAAACGTTGCATGAGGACATGCAACCCTTTCAGTTGGGGGGGATGTTAGGACTCCATATTGTCTACTTTTGACCTTACATTTTGTCATGATGTTACCCTCTTTAGCCCATAAGTTGAAACCCTTGATAACATTTTGACCTAATTATTCCAAAGGTAAGAAGTAACTCTCCTCATTGCTATATGTTTAATTATTCAACACATATTCATGTTATCTTTATAATTAATCTATGGAAGTTGACTAAGTCGCTCACAATTGTTGAAACTGTTCAAAGTCTGCAGAATTATAACTCACAGTTGCTGCAACACCAGAAACAACAACTGACTAAAGCGGGTAAAACCTCATGGTGCAATGGCTGAAACAACAATTGTCTAGCGGAGCAGTAATCATCTGAAGCTAGCAGAACTATACTTTGCGGATGCTGACACAACACGATCAGCAACTGTCTAAAACTGGCAAAACACAGTCGCAGATGCTGGAACACCAGGAACAACACGAGAACTTCAAGGGAACAGTTGAGATTTTCCAAATCGACAACAATGATGAATCAGCCAAGGATAGTACGAGGATCTCAAGGAGATGGTTGAGGTGTACCAGCTTTACAAATAGCAAAAGGATCCAATTAACGAAGGATGATAAAGTTACACACTGTTGTAACAACATGCTGTAACAGGAATGGATTTCTTATTTTTTTGTACAAAAGGGTCGAACTGAATAAATAACGACAATCTATTGTAATAGATGTCTCCTCTATAAAGAGGAGACATCTACATTAGAGGAGAGAGCTGGTTGTAATGGAAGTATTGTAGTGCAAAGCAAGTCTAAATCCTTATTGTAATTTGACATTTTGGCAGATGAATAAAGCACTGTTTTGAGCATTTTAACTTAGCATCTGTGTTCCGAGGAATCTTGTGAGAGGGACAGGGCCCACATTCTTCACAAGATTCACACATTTCTTTTCTGTTAAGTGTGTGTGTGATTTCTGTGTATCTCTAGCCTTGCTTCCGATATATCCCTTTTGCTGATACTCTGTTCTCTTAATCGATTGGCGTTGTGAAAGAGTGTGTCACTGGTGATTAGTATTTTCAGTGTGCATTGGAAATTTGGCTACAGGGGTAGGTGCTGAACATCCTTACTTTGAGGACACCTCTGTTACAACACAACCATCATTTCTTTCTACAGATTTATTACCTTCAGTTAACTGTTTTCATTTTATTGCTGCAATAGATCATAGCTGCTGTAACATAGAGTAAGGGTTTGATAAAAAGTATATTTGTTTATACTATAACCTTTAATGCTTTTAGAATTGAGTGCATACAGTACGAAGTCACCTTTGAAACAAAAGGACTTTCCCGGGTTGACAATTTAATGTCGTACTCGACTGTTTGATTAATAAACAATTCGAGCAGCCAACAATGACGAGAGAGAGAGAGAGAGAGAGAGAGAGAGAGAGAGAGAGAGAGAGAGAGATGTCTTTGTTTCCATATATTCATGCATATGCATGTAGATTTTAGAAAGAATCTTCCACACACTTCATGAACTTTGTAATTTATCACCCACAAATGTTAGTGGGTACAACTAGTGAATCAAAACCTAAAATATCAAAACCACGATTTTACAATGATAATTTTATTTTAAAGGAAATGACTCTGGTGGTGAGTCATTCACCATAAATGAATGGATCTCTTCAATTTTTTCTTTTCATAGACCAATCCCAGAATAAACAATGAGGCAATGGTTATCCAGAATTTGCAAGTAAGAGAGATAGATTAATTCAAATCATATACCAACAAATGGTTTTTTTATCAACTATTTCATCAACTATAAATATGGTAATTTAGCACATTAATTAATAATGTTTCATGAGCGTATAATGGGCATTACATACTTTCCCCCTTAATGAGAACACCACCCTTAATGTTCATCTCTCATTGGAAATTTAACTTGTACTCATCATATAACAATCTAAACAATGCAAAAGGGGATCTTTGCCCTTTAAGATGGAGGATTTCATTTCCCATAAATATTCATAGACAAAAATAATAACATTTGATCAATAGTTGCAAGCATTTATAACTGCAAAAATATGCAATTTCTACTTTCCATCACTTACATTATCCAAATTCATAGAAAGAAAATAAAATATCTATGCCAACTTACCATTACTTACCAATTACTCTCGATGATCAGGGTCATGTTTATGTAAACACTCTAAGGATTTTTTGATAACCCATGGCAATCCATGGAATGAACCTTGTAATCTATTATCAACAAATCCAACATAATCACATTAGTCACAACATTTCCAATAAAATCAAATACTTATAACTATCACTTATTTATACAATGTCAAGTTATATTTTAATTAGAGTACTTTTTCAAGTACTCAGAGAGCACCTAACTCTCTCATGATTGAAATGGTCAATAACTACACCCAATGCATATTGTCTTAGCCCCTGATAAGACATTCACCAAATCAATAATAGAATAAAGGAACTTACACTTCCAGTAATTCCTTTTTGATGACTAGGCTCATTTCTTGTCGAAATGTACATAAACATTTTACACAATTGTATACAAAATTGATTTTTAATGCAACACATAACATATTAGTTAATTTTTTATCCTATGAGAACCATAGTGGTAAAATAATGTTGCTCCAGTCAAATGGGAATTGATTTCCACAACCATATTGAGCAATTTTCAAGTCGAGATAGTTCTCTGACAGAGACCATACCAGGTCAATTTTGGAATTCCATCATCCAACTAGCTCAATAATTCTAATGACGACACAAGGTCCAATAATAGATTCCTCTTCGCAGTGTCTTGCCTATTCCTATGACAACATCACGTCAATGAGGAATTTATGGCCTCCTCCAATAGGGTCCAAAAGAAATAGTGTTTCCTCAGGATTTTTCCCCACTCACCATCTTGACAAACTCTTTTCTCTTATTGAGATCGTCTATCTCTAGGGAGAGGAAATACTGGTAGGAAAGCACCATCAACCCCTTTTGGTAGGAAACTATCATCAACCAAAGGCCTCCTCTCCTTTTACAACTTTCCAAAGCTATCTTGAATTTGAAATTCTCTTTTATCACTCTTTCCCATAATAATTTACATAACAAATGATGCACACATTTCCATTTAAAGAAAATAAACGTTTATGTACTTCATGCATTCATACTTAACCATTAGTGTGGGTCCACAATATCTCGATAGGCAAGAAACATAACTGAAATACATGTGGTATACAATTTTATTCCCCAAATACCCAAATCATACATATCACAACCTTATACGTTCTCATTTACAGTTTTAATTCGCATTGAACCATTTTACCTTCAACAGTTCTCATGTTGCCATTATGCTACCACTGCTTACTCCCATTATCAACATTACTAATAAATATGCATTGTTTAAACAAATATTCACTTTCATGATTATTTTTGTTTCATGCATACAATACTGTCTTACATAAAATTATGTGCAAATATTCATTAATGTGTAAATGTCAATAACAACTAGGGTAAAAATTCAAGTATTTCCAATTTATGATAGTGTATTGTTACCCATAGAATGACACATGAAGTAACTACCATAATCACTTGTTTAGAAATTGCAACAAACTTAAATCAAAACCAATTCATGCATATAAGTTTTAATAGTTATTCATGGAACACTAACTAATCAATGCTACAAACCATCTTAATGCATCCACGACAAGACTCAATCAACAACTAGTTATTATAGGTAACTCTCACTACTCAACTAATTGTTTATTTTTAACATCTAAAGGGTTCCTTTTAAATGGCATTTTAAAACACTATATTGTCCTCTTCATGGAAATTCCCCATCTTTTACATTCATGCATTCATTCATTATAAGTAGTTCATTGTAAATTTAGTCATCTTCATTAAATGTATTAGTAATATTATCACATATACAAAGGTTGGTAGTCAACTCTTACTTTCACTAGTGACTACTCATGATTTTTCATAGGTGCAACATAGGTTTTATTTCATTTTCTGCTCATGGACATTCAAATCTCATGAGAAGAATTTTACAACAGAGTTTATTACTTACTACTCTTCAATGTAGTTATAAACATGCATCATATATCTCATGTTAAAAGAAATCTACTGCATATATCATTATATAGTTGGTTAGAATCATACCTGAGTTGATGCTCACCAGTATCCCAAAAGGAACCAGTGCTGCAACCTTCAGCTTTGGTACCACTTGTAACATCCCCTAGTAAGCTCGCATGAAAATGCATGGAGTTCGATTTTTTTTACATAATTTACCCACGGGTAAATATTCAAATTCATAGGAAAATATCCAAATTACTATTATATATTCCTCATTAACCATTATATAGAATCTTCATCATTACATAGAGTAACTTTAGTCAAGGAAGTTGCATAACCATTAATAACCACTCTTATAGCATATTGAGATAAACATTCTGATATAACCTTGCATCAATTCCATGATTCCTTAACTCAATTAGTTAATAACATTATTTATAATATACATATCACATCATGCAAGGAATCAACATCATAAAAATGGCACAACAAGGAACCACATCATTAGACACTATTATACCCTTGAAACCCATAGACTGAAAACAAGAAAATATTTAATTTTAATATTAAATTTTCATGAGGGTGTTAACCCCTCACTCAATCGTTTGTAAGGGAGTCCATCCCTTAACCATTTTCATAAAATATTACTTAAAAATATCATTTAAATACAACATATCTAGCTAAAATCTATTACGATCATCATTATATCATTTACCCAACAATATTCAATCTGTATATCTTGTTCTATAAGTGGACCATCATATAGTTTGCACTCCCCGATTTGCAAGGACATTAGGTCGTTACCCACCACAATGTTAAATGTAATCTATCTTTTGCATGCGTCATCATCCCTTCCTCCAATTGTTGTCATTAACACACTTTGATATCATTAGTAACACTTAAACATCTATTCGTATGCATACATAAAACATAAATAAAATGTCATGGAAATTCCTTCTTTAACATCATTTCACATGCATAAATAACAAACATATCACTATGAAGCATCATATTTCCAACAAAATTATAACATAATCTTGCATGCACTTTCATATTCTTTCCAAATGAAATCTAACATACTAGATATTGTTCTTGTGCATGCAAATGCATCATTGTCTTTTAAGAGAACTAACCCAACAATCAATTTTCTTGGTGCCTACTATTATGTTTTATTTTCCAAAGGGATCAAATGCATACATCCATTATTTCATGCATGTAAACAAACATTTTCCTCCTACGAAAATATCTAGCCCAATAAATATATATAATCTTCTCCTAAAAAAAGCTAATACCATAGCTAATCCCTTTATGCATGCAAATGCATATTAGTTTTTCCAAAATAAGGTAACACAATCAATATTATGTGATCACACCTCTCTTTTCTCCATAAATATAATACCAAAGCTATACTTTTCCATACATGCATGTGTATATGTTTCTCTAAGGAATCTTCCAAAATGAATCTTAATGCAATAAAACATGTGATTAGTAGTTTTCCTGTCCAAGAATCTAATTAAATAGTGTATACAAGGACAAATTTTCTCCTCTTTTTTTGAAGAGTTCTAACACAACAAATATTTCCTTTCATAGAAACATATATATTTGTTTTCCAAGGGGTCTAACACACGAATTATTCTTTTTCCAAAATTTATATAACTCGCTATCTATTATGCATGTAATACAATATCTTGTCCTATCATTTCACAAATCAGACAAGTTTCCAATATTTTCTCAATTAGCATGAATAACAAATACTTCTCAGATAATACAAATAATTATCTTTTATGCAAAAGTTTTGTGTAAAATATTTCTCAAAAGTGTTACATGTCTCTTTCTATTTGACACGAGCTTCCCATGCATGTAAAATAAAATATTGATTTCCAGTAGATGAAACTAGATATTATTCCTACACACATAAGCACATATTCTCTTTAAGAGTACACTGTTTCTCTTTAAAAATTTAATGCATATGAATCATGATAATATTTCCATAAACATTTTAAATGAAATAACCTATTTTCTTTTCAAGAAATATCAACATAATAGTCCTATTTTTGCATGTGAATAACTTATTTCTTTTCAAGACATATCAAACATAAGACTTATTTTTTGTGCATGCAATTAATTTATTTATTTTCAAAAATATTGAAAATAATAGTTGTAATTTTTCTCATCTCATCCATATTCATTTTCAACATCTTGTAAACGCATATTTTCATTTCCAATAAATACTTTTTAATAAATAAAAAAAATAATCATATATTCTTTCAAGAAACTCTAGCTTAATAGTTATTATTATCATTAATGCAATCCATATTTCACAAGAAACTTAGCAAAATAACTATTGTGACATTATGGTCAAGCACATATTCCTCTTAGAAAAAATATTAAAAAAATGACGTATTCTATTAAGAAAACTTGACTTCTTGTACTTTTATTCTAATACAACCTTTTCATGAACCAAAGAATACTTTATTTCTATTTCTATATGCAAGGTTCAAAATGCACGCTTTTGGAAAATAACCTAGACTCCTACCATCTCATGCATAAGAATTCCTATAGAATCCTTCGAGAAATATCTTAGTTACTTGCATTCTATCTCAAAAGATTAGCATAGTTAATTTATCCTTTACTATGTATTTTTTCCAAAAATAACATGGTTAATATTTTATTTCTACAGTATGGTATGCATAAATATAATAGTTACTGTGTCCATGCATAATTTTCCAAGAAAATAAATACAATAATATTTTTTCTTTTGAATCTAGGATAATCGGTAACTGGTGAGAGTTATCGTGAACAAACACAGGATAAAATTTAATTGGCTGCCATTATAAATCTAGGCTACCAGAAACAGCCTACAAGCCACACAATAGCAGGTAACTTATGCCTCAACAAGAGCTGAGACTTCCGCTATGGGGTCACCTACTATTCTAGCCAAGACACAACAGGTCATATATATATACTCAATGAAATTTGAACCCTCATCTTGTGGGTTTCACCCAAGGAGACTCACCATTAAACCCCATATAACTGTATATAAATACCATAATATTATTGTATTATAATAATAAATAAAATAATATTAGCTTTTGCACACCATAATTCTTAAAGGGCCTTTCCATAATTTATTATAGATAATGCATACCTCAAAGCACGTCTTTCCATAGTTTAGTATAGATAATACATACCTAAAAAAAATTGTTCTTGACTAAGCATTTTACCCACATCTGAATTAGGAGTGGTAGGTTTAGGGCTATTGGTCATCTCTATTTTCACTCCTACTGTACAAAGGTTGGACTTTGTCTATGCTATACTCTGTCCACCAGAAAATTTTAGGGGAACATAATACCAATCCTCCAAGCCTGCTAGAAGATTGAGAACAATAGTTGAAATATCACTGTCTATGTCTCATATGGGTTTTCTATTTGTAACGACTGCACTTTCCTTTAGGATATCCCTATAGATAAAGACCGAGAGTGTCGTCAAGAGGAAAGCGAGAAAGACGTGTCTCTCTTCTCGTAGATTTGTGCAGATGCACATAGATATGAGACAAAATATTTTGTGCACTTCATGAAATCTATAATATAGACCCCCTTGGCATTAGTGAGTACAACCAATGAATGAAAACCCAAATTCTCAACACCGGAAATTTACAGTGACAATTTACTTTTAAATGAAACAACTCTAGTGGTAATTCATTCACCGTGAAAGAATGGATCTCTTCCATTTTTTATTTTCTTAGACCAATCCCTAAATAACGAATGAGGTAGTTGCTATCTAGAACCAGTGAGCAGGAGCCAAAAGTTTTATTAAATTAGTTTCCAACGAACAATTTTTGCTATCAACTATCTCCTCAAGATAGCCGTTGTAATTTAACATGATAATTAATAGTGTTTCACAACTGTTGAAGGGACATTACACTACAAAATAAATACTAGATAAACTACAATATATATTTGAAGAAGGAAATAAAAAGGAACGAATGAAGATGGCTGATCTTGACTACACAAATAATAAATTAGATGATAAAGGATACCCCTTTCCATAGTTATTTAAGTTGTTGATCATCAAAAGATAAATTCATATTCATAGGACATATATGGAGGTGAGAAAGATGAAAATGGGGTGTAATCCATATACATGCTACTATTGTGTTTAAAGTGTGAAGGAATATGATGTTCATATCAAAATTTAGAAAATGATAGTAATAAAGGAAACTTTGAAGTTGAAAGAACACCTAATGGAAAAAGTAAGAAAATTATTTATGAATTCCCATATGAGGAGATAATACATGTTCTTCTAGTAGTTATGAAGAAGGTATTTTAATCATGCTTATGGAAGAGACATTGGATTCAGAGAAAAAAGAAGTTGAGGGGAAAATAAATCAGGATTGTGATCTTGATACTTTCATTGATGCCATGAAGAAACCCAAATGTAATAAAAAAAGGAAGAAGGATATTGAATCGGATGAAGCTAAAGAAATGCAATATGTACAAGAAGAATACCTTGGTGAGAAAATATATTTTAGAAGAAAACTTATCTTTGCTCTAGAAGATATTAAGAGGGTCATAGTAAAAAATTAGAGACAAGGAATTGTAAGATGTATATATTGAGAAGAATCAATATTTTTATGAATTAAAGAAAATAAATGCTATCTTGAATACTTAGCAAGAAGAAATCAAAAGAGTGAATGAAGTGGTGACTAATTAGCTAAATGAACAACGAGGTCATTGTGAAAAATTAGAGGATGAAATTATTTCACTTAGAAATTACCTAGAAATGGACAATGATCAACTAAATCAATATCTGAAGTTTGATAAGAGTACCAAAATCCTAGATGGTAGTCTCAACAGTGAACGATATACTCTCACAAATACTGCTCTAGGTTATAAATGAGAATCAATCACTAAGAAAGCTAAATAAAAATAATCAATCAATTATGTTGAAGTAGTCAAAGGACTTAACAATGATGCATCCAAAGGAAATGATGAATATTTGCAACAATAAAGAAGGGAAAAGGATAGAAATACAACTTAGTAGCAATAATGGAAATTTTATAACAAAAATTTGTAAACACACAAAGATTGAGTGAAAAATCATCACGGATTTAATACCCCTAGGGGGAAAATCCATCAAAGAATCAAAATATTATATTCTCAAGGGAACAATGCTCCCAAGTGTTAAATTATTTTCTATGTTTATTATTTTTCTTGGAATAATCTTGTACACAAGGAAATAGATTATAGACATTATGGAATAAATCATAATATATTGAGTAATAGTAGAAAATAGAATATAAGGTTTAAACTAATAGTTTTGAATGAAACTACTCTAGAGGTTATGATAAGAATGCTTTTAGAAATTACAATTTTTCCCCTTCTTAGAGGTTGTTGAATGTTACATATGTAAAAAATTTTGGAATCAAGAAAAATACCTTGGAAGTATGATTCTTGATCTTTAAATAAAAGCAAACAAAACAACTCCGTAAGATCAAGAAAAGGAAAACAAAATCAAATAGTATTAATGGAAACTAGAATTCAAAGGTATGGAAAAAAAGGCAAGAACAGTGATAGGAATGTGAATTAATATTATGTGTTAATTATATAAATTATCAATGGTATAAAGACAATGGGTTCCCTAATCATATGAAAGGTGATAAAAGCACATTCCTCTCTCTAAAAGAGTTCAATGGTGGCATTGCTATTCTTGGAAATGCTACATCAACAGAAGCAGTGGGAAAATAAAATGTTAGACTTGATAATAAAAGGATTAGTGTTGAAAATGTTCTATTTATTAAAGGTTTAAAACACAACATCATCAATGTAAGTAAAATGGTTGATAAAAGACACCAATTCAAATTCAACTCTATAGGATGTAGAACTAAGAAGGAATACTTCAGAAAATTAGCAGAAAAAGGAATAAAGACCCCATACAATATAAATGTACTAAAAGGTATCAAAGACAATGATAAGATATTGAATGCAATATATCCTTCACATTGTCAATCAAAATGGACACTACCTAGTTAAAGTTCATCACAGCATGTTTCATTCAAATTGTCCACTACTGAAAACAAAAAGGTTTTCCACATTGGTATACATGCCAAACAAAGGAAATGAAGTATTAGATGCAAGTAAAATTTCATATGAAACAAGAAATGAAAGGATACATCAGCGAGATGGAAGCTACAAGAAAAAGATGTGATCTATTTAAATAAGGATAACTAAGAAACACATGATTCAAAAGAATTAATAAGTAAGAAGAATACTAACAAATTATTGATCAAATAAATAGTTCATGTCACATAAGATAATGTTCAAAGGAGGAAGTAACTTTGTCATGAAGCTCGTCATTATTTAGTTGATTTTACTATAGAATGACAAAGATGGATAGTTGATGAAGTGCATGCTATTTTGACAATTCTTGCTACTCATCAAAAGAAAATAAGTATCAACGATAGCGTAGATTATAATTCAATTATTTCGAAATTTAAAAATGCATTTTTTATCATTATGTCACTACACACAAGTAATCAACAATATGATGTTTCATCTTGAGAACTTCAACCTTATGAGCATGTAAGGATCATTTGAGAATTGTAGAAAAAGCGTCTTGATTAGTTCATTGATGCATTCCTTTCTTACCAAAGTCTTGAAAAAATACTTGTTCTAAAGAGGATCAAAGATTGAAAAGTTGACATCATGGGTGAAGCCTATTCTAAAAGGTACTGAAATGATCACTCATCTTTCTAAAATATATAAAACGTTAAAAGAAGAATATTTTTTCCTAGTGTAAAGGAAATTTATTGGTGAATAAATGAGGATAATGTTGGGTCCCTATAATACTAGTGATTACCCCATTACTATTGTAGTTGTACCCCTTATTAATATTGTTGTGCCCCTATTATCCCTCTATTGTTATTTTTGTGGCTTTATATTATTATTGTTAGGTCGGTTGGGTTATATTGTGACTCCGTAGAGTCATATATATAGAAAGGAGGTTTTGTCATTTGAATCATCCAAGAATTGTTCATTTATGTACTGTAAAGGAGGTTTCCTCCTCGAAGAGGCTGAATTCTAGGGCGTTGATCTATCTTCTCTATCTTTTCTTGAGTTGGTTTCATAACATTTGGTATCAGAGCTTTGGATTCTAGGGTTTTGTTGCTCCAAACAGGTCATCGTGGCATTTTCGCTATAACATTTTTCCTGTGACATTTCAGAAGCTAAAAAAGAACCCATTTGAGAAGAAATTTCACTGAATCTCGGGTCCAAATTTCAGAGTTGTTCGCGCTATATTTGCGGAGATATGATTTGAGGAAGTTAGTCTTCTTGCAGACTCCTGAATTTCATTCCAAACAGGTCATCGTGGCATTTTCGCTATAACTTTTTTCTGCGACGTTTCAGAAGCTAAAAAACAAACCCATTTGAGAAGAAATTGCGCTAAATATTGGATCCAAATTTTAGAGCTGTTCGCGCTATATTTACGGAGATATGAGCTGAGGAAGTTGGTCTTCTTGCATACAATTAAATTTCATTTCAAACAGGTGACTTGAGGAAAATTGTCATAACATTCTCTCCGAGCATCTGATTAAAATTTCGTCAGAAGGTATAGAAAGAGGATGAACTGTAGTTTCTTGTATATATTTTTTAGAGCCAAAGGTAGAAACAATGACTCGTGGCACGTCGTACAAGTTCACTCTACTAAACTACTCTATAATCAAGTCACTGTGGGAGATTTTACATAACTCTTCCTTGGAGAATCCAATTTGGATCAGATTGGCGGCATTGTAAAGAGGACATAGAGGGTTACTGCAGGTCGCAATTTCAGAACTCGATGATATGAAAGTACAGAGATATGTTAGAGGCAATATTGAACTCCTACAAAGTGAAAAAATGTGTGTAGATTCTTTTAAATTTTTGCTTAAGATTGGTTTGAAAATTTATTTTGAAGGAATTCAAAGGGCATAGTAGAAAATTATTATTGATAACAGATGCCCCAAGGAAAGAAAATGCAAACATCTAGTAAGGAACCTGAAAGCCCTAACATGACTCATGAATAAGAGGAAGAAATGCACATGATATATCAAAATTACAAGAACAAGTGCAACGAATGTCACGCTCACAAAAGCTAATAGAAGCTAAGATAAATGGCATGGAATCTAAGATAAAAGGCATGGAAGTTAAGATGAATGGCATGGAAGCTAAGATGAACGATTAGAAGGAGGATTTGAAGACATACATGGAAGAATTGAAGATAAATATGAATAAGTTGCTACAAGAAATGGTCACTAATGGTGAAATGGTAGTAAAGGAAATTCATGATGAGAACAAAAGAAACCTTAATCATGATTCCATAGACCCTAATGTTGGATCGAAGACCCACCATATTCCAAAAATCGATATGAGGAAGTCTGATGGCAAGGATCCCGCAACATGGATATTACAAATGGAGCAATTTTTTGATCTCAATAATGTGCAAAACACATAAAAGGTACATATTGCAACTTTATATTTGGAACCAAATCAGTTTGTATGGTATCAATGGCTTTGCTCTCGTAAACAAATTATCACTTTGGCAATTTTTACGGAAGAATTGACAGCACAT